>CAUYTI010084837.1:0-165196 GCA_963575145.1 Galago senegalensis
TCGGGCGTGGCTTCTGAGCAAGCATCTTCTCCCTCACCCGCCATCTGGCTCTCCCCACCCCTGCTCCTGCTCTCTCGGGGAGAGTGCCTTTCTTTTTACCCAAATGCACCCAAGTTTGGCGGCCCATCCCCTCCCTATTTCACAGTGAGCTCAGCAAGGCCAGTCCCTGTGCCTGGATTGTTCTATCATTTACCTCCATCCCACTCTCCATCTCCGCTCACCACCATTTATGAATTTAAAATCACTTATCGCCTGTGGTGAAAGAAACGTTTCCACTTTTCTTTTCACTTTTGATTCTTATTCAAAATAATCAGAACAATGTTTCCACTTTTTCATTTGCAGTGGCATGCATGCAGAGCTTCAAAGAATTCATTCGAATCCTGCTGCAGCAGCCAGAGCTCCAGACACCCGGACACTTGGAAGCAATGTCTAGAAAAATTCCATCGTAAATATTTCCGAATTATTCTATCCTTAGCAGCAAAGGAGAGCTGGGTGCGGGTTCTGGGAAACCCAGCTGGAGAGATTTCAGAAAGACTCATCTCCAGAAGCCTTTTCCACCATACACTTCTCTCCCCTAAAAATCTGAATAAGGAAAGGAAGTTAACCTTTCTACACACAGTTGCCGTCTGAGGTCTGGGGCGTTTTATTTTATATACTCGCTGGGCCTAAGGATCAGCCATACATTTAAATCAATATGAGAGAAGCCAAATGTGTTCAAGATTACTAAAGTTAAGATTGAAGATTATTTCATGCTGGGAACAAAACATTTTTTTTTCTGACTAATGAGATTTTAGATGAATGTTATTCCCTCTTCCTCCCCCTACTCCCTATCCCATTCCTTTTTTTTTTTTTTAGGTTTTCTAATAATCAGAAAAAAATTAATGTCTAAAGAAAAATCAATGGTTTGTTTATTTTAGCAGGAATACTTGGAACTAGTTAAGTTTGGAGTGTTAGATTCAGTCATTCTGCCATTCCTGCCTGGGTAACTTCCGAGAGAGGGAAAATCTTTTAGTATGGATGGAAGCTTCTGAGGTTGTGTGGGTTGCCTGCAGAGGTTCCCCAACCTTTTTTGGCACCGGGGACTGGTGTCATGGAAGACAAATTTGGGGGGAAAATTTCCTGGGGGGAAGGGCATTAGAGTCTCATAAGGAGTGTGCAACTGAGATCCCTCCATGCACAGTTCACTATGGAGTTTCTGTCCCTATGGGAATTTAACGCAGCCACTGATGGGACAGAAGGCGGAGCTCAGGCGGTGATGAGGGTGATGGGGAGCAGCTGTAGATACAGATGAAGTTTTGCTTGCCACTCACCTCCCACTGTGGGCCTGGCTCCTACCAGGCCATGGACTGCTACCTGTCCATAGTCTCGGGGTTTGGAGCAGCAGGCAGAGACTGTAGATCCCAAATCCCAGGAATTTCTGCAAGAATCTCTGGCGTTCACTAACCCCACCTTATACTTCATCTTCAAAATGGCTCTGCTTCATCTGTTATATGTTTGCCAATTTCAAACCCCCCCATACTACTTCTATTAAAAAAATAATTCCACTTAGAACAAAAAAAAGTTTAAAAAACTCTGAGCTAGGTGATAGCTAGATACTTATTTCACCTGTGATTTTATAATCCTTTTATCAATACTGTAACTAATCATTTTTTGTATTAAACTGGGTGGAAGTGGAACACATTATTCTTAGTAAAGCATCACAAGGATGGAGAAGCAAGAATCTAATGTACTCAATTCTGATATGAGGACAACTGATGACCTAGTACACAGTGGGGGGTGAAGGCAGGCGGGCACAGGGAGAGGGAACAAGACACAATTATAAGAAGGACTTTACCTAACAAATGCAATCAGTGTAACCTGGTTCTTTGTACCCTCAATGAATCTCCAACAATAAAAAAAAAGTACTATAACTCATGATGACTATACGATTTCCCAGAACTTCCTAAATTATCTTCCTTATGGGGTATGAAGCGAGTGGAACTGCTTAGCAGTAATTAACTTAGCTAAGGCATTTCCCTGACTTTTTTCTTAAAATTGTTACTTGCTGCAGCATTAGTCTTCTAAGTAAAACAGGGCTAGGTAATCTGCTCCTCCAAAGATCCCCAGATACTATTGACTGAAATTCCACTGACATTCATTTACACTTTAGTATAATTTAGGTGTGAATTATTACCAGGTCTTCTGTGATAGGAGGAGAGAGGGAAATAGTGATGCTAGGAACGTAGAGGGGAAAAGACATCAGATGAATGGGGAAGAGAAGAGTTGGAAGAGGAAACTAATGATGTGTTTTGCCACATCACCTTCTGTTCATATTGGGATCTCATCTGTATGATCACCATCTCCATGCTTGCATGTTACTCAGGCTGGTCTTGAACTCCTTGTCTTGAGGGACCCTCCCACCTTGGTTCCCAAAGTGCTGGCATTACAAATGTGAGGCACCACTTCTGGCTTCCCTCTCCACACCTGGCCTCTAAGACACGACACAGCAAAAGACAACCCCACACACCTCTCCTCACAAACAGCACCCATAAACGCTTCCTAGCACAAGTCACAGACGTAAATCCTTTTTCTCTCCCTTCCTCTTCATTATGCTACTTCCTATCAGGGTCATCTCATCAGCTGTGGAAATATTTCCCCTCAGCTACCTGATGACCACATCTCTGAGCTCTTTGTAGGATCTGGTGAGAAAATTAAGTGACTTCTACTGGGGTTTAGGTCCAACCCATAGATTCCCACATTTTTAGAAAATAGAAGATGCAGATTTGCTCCCAGTTATGTATCTTTTGAGAAAACACAACGTGCAAAAGAGCTCAGAAAAAGCTACAAGAACACAAATGGAGTAGTCACAGACTGGAAGAGTCTTTCATAAATTATAATCCCTAAGGCCCCCACACCAGCACTGAGCCTTTGGGAATATACATTCATAGCATGGAGCTTAATCTCTCTTAAGAACCAGACTGAATAATGCTCTCATTTCTTATTAACCCAGCTCTTGATCACACAGGTATGTCAGGGCTCCCCGACCACGGACAATCAGGACCCAATCTCAACTCCCAGAGTGTATAATAAACTGGGGTGTATTACAACTCACCATTTAAAACGCTTTGGAAACTGAGGGACTTTTGATGAGAAAGGATGTCTCAGAGCTTTCCCCTATAAATTTTCTCAGTTTTATATGCAGCAAATATCTGAACTTCAAAAGCTTACTCAATGAGATGGATTTGTCTTCCATTATAACATTATTGAGTCTTGAAGATAGTGAGGGGGAAAAACGTCCTGGAGAAATGTATTGAAAAGAGCAGGGCTCGGGGGCTCCCATCTTGGCATGTAGACCTTAAATAGATCTGACAGCTCAATTTTCCAATATGATATGCAGGAAATCTGAAATTAGCTCTTAATTATAAGTGGCACAGTGATTATGTGCATGGGAGGTTTCACACGGGACAACTTGTCACAGCCACTTCCTGCAGCTTCGTTTTCTCGAATTTGAAACCCAGTTTGAAATTGCTTGAAAAAAAGGAGAGACATGAAGAGCTGGACCTTTTGTTCCACGTGGGCACCGTTCCTATCTGGCTCCATGACAGAGCCTCGCCTTCAGGCAGAAGCCTTGGGGAAGCAGGCCCTACTGCTAAAGTGACGGAGACTGCCAGCATCCAGCCCGACATTCTTCATCCTCTTCTCTGTGCCGCAAAACATGTGTTTTAATCAAATCAGCAATGTGCCCATCTGATCTAGAAGACTAGACAAAGGCATCTTGACTCAGATATGTTCTGTGACTAAGCTTTGCCTCGTGGGGTGTTAGTAGAAGTCGTCTGAAACAAGAGGGATGTGACCACCTCTCCCTCCTTCAGTACTGCTGCCTGGAATACAGATGTGATGTCTGGATCTCAAGTAGCTATTGGGGGCTATGAGGTAATCCCTTAAGGTAGAGCAGCACAATGGCCGAGGCTTGGCTGGGTCTCTGCTGATTGACCACGGAGACTTCAAGGCAGGTCTGGATTCCCTGCCTGTAACTGTTTTTTCATGAAAAAATAAATACATATCGATCCTCTTTAAGCCTCTGTAGTAAGGCTTAGTTGTTTTATTATATGCTATGGAATGCAAACCTAACTGATAACATTAGTGTCTTTCAAAGATCAGGTTCTAATTAGTGCATAATTGCTAAATTAAGGCAGCACTCTCTATGGGGTACCCAACCTTGTCTGGCCCCTCTATGGGTCAGCATCTTTGTTGAAATGGTTAGTTGGAAGGCCACTGAGGTATTTTCCCTTCTCCTTTCTTCCCTCTTCTCTCCCACTTCCCTTCCTCCCACTTACAAATTATTTTAGACTCTCAATTCCATAAAGACCACATTGCAAGGATAAATTAAAAATGACTGAACCCACTGCAAGCTATCAGGACTAGAATACATACAGACAACTCCCGTTTGTCTCAAGACAACTGCTGTAGTTAAGGTAGGGTAGGGCTCCAGTTCCTCCTTGATATGAGTTGGACTAACCGCTGGTAGGAGAAAGGTCTTTTCTCCTTTTATCTCCTGGGCTTTCTGTGCCTCTCCTGGTTTCTGCTACCATCGAGGTCTACACTGTGATGCTCTGTTCCCTGGCCTAGCTTCTGACCATGAACCTCATAGACCTCAGTCTCTGACAAATATAACCAACATCGACCTCAGTCTCTGCCCAGAGCTCCAGTGTATCCCTTTAAGGTGTCCTTTCCCCCCAAGATCCTCTGCTCCCGAGAGGGAAGAGAAGGTCACAGACAGCCCATTGATTTCTCCCTGCCAGTCCCCCAGGCCTCTGTCTGTGCTGTGACCCCAGCCTGGCCTGTGCAGAAGGGTGAGAGAGACACAGACTTGCTGAGCCTGCAGCATCTACAACTGCCAGCCGTCGCTGACATTGCAAGGCCAGTGACTTCATGTGGCCCAACCTAGAGCAGGGCTCTTATTGCCCGTGACTTCTGAACATCTCACGCAAACCTGGCAGACCAGCTGCCTTTAATGAAAAGATTGGGCTGTGTGTGGTGTGGGAGCAGGCCTGGGCAGCAGCCCCCAGATGGCTTCAAGGGCTCTGGGCAACAGTTAAGGGACCCAGCTGACCTCAGTGAACAAGCTCTTTCCCACTTTGACAGGACTTCCAGACACAGGGTCCCCTCCTGTCACCCAAGACCCTCACCCAGCGGACTCCCTCTCAATCTCAGCTTACATGTTCCACTAATCCACCCTTGCGTTTCTGGCATGGGCCTCAGAATGACAGAATCAGCACTGTCGACACGGAAGGGACGGACATTAGGCTATTTTGACACTTCCTTGATCATTTTGAATTTAGCCCTTCATTGCTCAGAGCTGGTCTTGTATGGCTTTCTCTGCGTGTTTTACTTGTACAAGATTGCTATCTTCATTCTAACTCAAAGGCTTCCCTAGGGTTGACTGGGGTTGATTACGTAAAGCTC
The DNA here is from genome assembly GCA_963575145.1 of Galago senegalensis. NCBI lineage: Eukaryota > Metazoa > Chordata > Mammalia > Primates > Galagidae > Galago > Galago senegalensis. The sequence continues at coordinate 5,446 of CAUYTI010084837.1, forward strand.
CACGAACCTCACCCAGAATGGTAGATGTTCATGCACTTTCTAGGTGAGTGACAAGTATGGACTGTAGACCCCAAGATGCTGGTTGAGGAGAAGCATCTCAGAAGCCTAGAAACTGCTCTGAAGCAGCTATGGGTGAGATTTTATCTCTTGCAAAGGCTGAGAAGAAATTATTCATTTGTTTCCTTCTAGTTCCCTCCCTAGTAGAGCACAGTCTCTAGTTTGCTTCACTGTGGGATGAAATTACAGAGAAAGTGTAAGTTCCATAAAGAAGGAAAAGAAAGTAATGAAAAGATGAAAATTAGTATTATAAGAAACGGTTGTTTCTTTTAAGGAGGGTAAAAGTAGTGGGTAACCCAATTACTGCCTTGAAATGCATTTACACTTACATATTCTACCACTGGAGAACAAAATACATCATCCAGTGTGTTTCCCTTTGTATCTAAGCTGCCAGAAAAATTGGAACAAAATTCATCAACAATTGGTGTAAACTGTCTAACATAGTGCCTAAAAGTTTTCACTATTTCTGCTTCTTAACAATGCTCTTTCTTCACTCCTGTAATCTCAGCACTCTGGGAGGCTGAGGCAAGTGGATTGCTTGGGCTCAGGAGTTTGAGACCAGCCTGAGCAAGAGGAGATCCTCTATCTACTAAAAATAAAAAAACTAGCTGAGTGTTGTGGCAGGCGCCTGTAGTCCCAGCTACTTGGGAGGCTGAGGCAAGATCTCTTAAGCCCAAGAGTTTCAGGTTACTGTGAGCTGTGCTGTCATGGCAGTCTACCCAGGGCAACATAGTGAGACTCTGTTTAAAAATAATAAAGCTCTTTCTTCTATTCCTAAATGTTTTATCTATGAGGCACCAAAATTATTATTAAAAGTGGATGTAGTAAAGAACAAAAAACAAGTATGCACACACAAACACTGTGGTCAAATATATAAAGAAGACTTTATGACAAGCCCACCAAGAGACTTCTGTCTAGTTTAGAAGATCAAATAAGGAGAAATGGGTTCATCAAAAGAATGGAAAGAATTCACTTGGAAAAAAATTCTTCTTGCCCATAATTAAACATGGAAATGAGGGTGCTGAGGCCTGCTATGTTTTTGGAAACAGCAAACACAAGGGAATTTACAAATTATAAAGTGATCTAATTTTTATTATGGAAGACAGAATGCAGGAAAAAAAAAAAACATTCTAGAGACGACCGAAGTAAGCATCTATTTCTAAAAAGGGCAAGATTGGAAGGTATTCCAAAGAAGGGCCCAGCTAGCCATCTGAACTGAATTCAAGTAGATTTCTCACTTATTTTGAAAAATACCTGCCAATCTCTTCATGATGCTGAAAACCACTGCATAGGTGATTTCTTTTGGGGATTGTTGAAATGATTTTAATCTGCCAAACACACCTCTCAGACTTCTCTCCTAAGCAGCTACTTTTTAATGGTTATTTAAAAAATTTTAAGAACTGTGGTAAAATACAACCCATATAAAATTTACCATCTTTATTTGTAAGCTCGGTGGTGCCAAGCACATTTATGTGGTGCAGCTAGTCTACCCTATAAAACAAAATCTCTGTACACATCAAGCAGTAACTCCCTTTCTCCCTGACCCCAATCCCCGGCAACCACCATTCTACTTTCTGCCTCTACAAATTTGACTATTCTAAGAACACATAATATAGTCATATGGTATTTGATTTTTTTTTTTGTTACTGGCTATTTCATTTAGCATACTGTCCTCAAGGTACATAGATGATATTTTATTTGCCATTGGTTTATTTACTCTATGTTTTAAAAATCACAGGCCTTTATGCTGTGGGTTTCCCTGAGGTGTGGATCTGCTACAGAACATCCCAAGTTGTGATGTAGCTCAAGGTTTCATTGTTGTAACTCAATAGTCACAAAATGCCTGGAGGTCTAGCTCAGGGATTGTTCTGACTTACACAGTCCTCGACCCCGCAGGGCCGGCTAAGCTTACAGGACCATGGTTGTGTCTACTGTGGAAAAAATGTGAGTACAGGAGTCACTGAGACATATGTTAATACAGTTTATACATCAATTCGCTGTAGATTAATTCATCCACATAAACGATGTTCATCTGTAAAATGTTCATGACGCATGCCTACCACGGGCAAAGCGTGGTGTCATGTACCAAGAAGAATATGCCCCGATCCTTATGCTGAGAAGCTAGAAATTTTACTGAGAGGTAAGGTAAAATAATAGTTTTGAAAAACAGCGTTAAGAGGCTGCCAGAGGCTTCTGACTGTTATAATTTGAACCATCAAGAAATTAAGAACAATATCAAAGCGGTACGTGCAGTGGAGAAGGAAGCCATCCTGCAGATAGATGGGAGTAGGATTCACCCACAGCTCTAATGCGTAGCAGGTGCTCCGTGATGACTGAGCAAAGGAAAGAAGGTAGGATCTGAAAAGGCAGAGAGAATGAGGAGAGAGCTATGGGGAATACTGTGAGCAAATGCTCGGAGTCGAGGAAGTTCCCCAGTTATTTGAGAAATGGAAAACGGAGTGATTTAGGGGACAGAAGGGGCAGGTAGGGAAGGATGTCAGCCATGGGAGCACAGCCTCACCAGGGAGGGCTGGGGACAGTTGAGTCTGTGTTTAAATTTAACTCTCTGGTAATTAGGAGCCATGAAGATCAGTGAGCAGAAGTAAGATGATTAATGTGGCACTTTAGGCGCATTGTCTGGCAGGTAGACGCGATGGCCTGCCCCCTCTCATAGCGAGAGAGGGGTGGGAAGGCTGATTCTAGAGAGGACAGCTTGGGGTCTAGATGCCGCTGGGTCTATATTTTCTCGCAGTTGATTTCCAAATAAAACAGCTTTTTACAAGAGACAACAATAGCTTCACTAGGACCTCACCCATCTTCACACTGGGCTCAGCGGATAGGAAGGAAATGATTACACTTTCTTTCTTTCCAATTCCAAAGGACAGCCCTGGCTGCTTCCTTCACCCCTTGCCCACCATGTGTCATAATTACCATTACGGACACAGACAGAGGCTATTAAACAGCGGCTCTGCAGAGTGTGTGCTAATTGGGAAATACCCACCCAGAGGACAGCCTGGGGGCGGGGCGGGGGCGGCTTGCATAGCTAGTACAGACTCCTGCTGGAATCCCTTTTAATGGCAGCCTTGTGTTCTGCATCCTGTGGGATATACCGATTTCCATTCCATTTGTCATCATTGCTTTGGCAAAAAGTTCCTTTTCAAAAAAATAAGCAATGAAAACAATTATACAGTTGGCCCTAGAACCACCTGGGTTGGGACTTTAAGGGTCTACTTGGGCGCAGATTTTCTCCAGACTCTGCCATGCTGGGACAGCAAGGCCAACCCCTCCCCGCCTCAGCCTGCACTTGCGATGGTCCATTCCGTTTCATGCCGAGCACATGCTCCTCCTCTTCTGCATGGTTTTCTTACTAACATGTCCTTCCCTTTAGCTCATTTTAGTGTAAGAATATGGTATATAATGCCCCTGACATTCAAAACAGGGGGCTGTCTGGAAAGTATCCAGTAACATTCATGTAAGATGATAAATAGTTATCAACAATAGCTAGATATTTATTTTCCCGAGAGTCCTCATACATGTTGATTGACTGCGTGTGTTATCAGTAAGGCTTCTGTCAACAGCAGGCTATTAGGAGTTAAGTTTGGGGGGAGGCAAAAGTTGTGTATGGATTTTTGACTATGAGAAAATCACTGGCAATCATTTGTTTATTCAAATTATCACAATCAAAGGCTATTCAGTAAAGCCCCAGCTATATATACACACACACATATACATAAAATGCTTTTTTAAAGAGTGCTGGGGTATCATAGCTCATAGCCACCTCCAACTCTTTGGCTGAAGCGATTCTCTTGCCTCAGCCTCCCGAGTAGCTGGGATTATAGGGACCCACCCAATGCCTGGCTATTTTTAGAGATAAGGTTTTGCTTTGGCTGGTCTTGAACCTGTGAGCTCAGCCAATCCACCCACCTCAGCCTCCCAGAGTGCTGGGATTACAGGCATGAGCCACTGTGCCAGGCCCACAATATGCTGTTGTTGCTATTCTTTTCTCCCTTCTCCCCCTCTTTCTCTCCCTCCCCCTCCTCCAGCAAGTTCCTATTTTTGAGGAGCACATCTTATTTGCTACCTGAATGATCTGGGGAGCCCGAACTCTGTTGCCCTGTGCTCCCCACACCCAGCCCGTCTGATTGCCAAGGATGCTGGGAGCCAGCTCAGGTTGGCCACAAGCCAGCACGCTAGACTGGGCTCGTGTCTCAGTGGGTGGTGCTCTCAAGGGTCAAGGGCACACACATTTGGGTAGGGCTCCTTTGGGAAAATTCACCTTGTCCCTGTGGCTTTTTTGAAATGTCACGCATTGCCCACTGTGCTCCAAGTAACATTCAGGGAAGATGGCTTGGGCGAACTTCCCCTAGACCTTAGACAGACTAGTTCTTCCTTCCACTCTGATATTTTCCTCTCTCCCTCCTCACTGTGAGTGAGCTCTGGCCTTCCCTCCAGCCGGGTCCTGCTTCTGAAGTGCAGGGCGGGCTTTGCGAGCATCATTTGTGCCTGCTCTGGTCCTCCTCTGCTCACTCCGTCTCACTGGGGAAGAGACTCCATGGAGTTCTGCAGAGGGACAGGGGCCGCTGCCCAGCCAGCAGGGCAATATCCCTCTGTTGTCCTTATTTTCCTGGAATCACTCATTTGGAGGTCTGGTTGAGTATACCTGAGTACCCTGACCAAGTGTCATCTTAACCTCACCCCAACTGCTGCTAACTTCCCAAAGATTGCCTTATCTATCCTACATAGCATTTCATTTCATTTCATTTTCCAAAGCTCACGTCCACTTACCTCAAATGTAGCCAAAGACCAGCCAGAAGCAAAAGCCCCAGGAAGAGCCAGCAGAAATGTCACAGGCTCCCAGTACAAAACGCAAGTCCACCGTTTAAGGAAGGTTACCCCCAGGCAAAGGGCTGATTCTTATTTTTAGATGTGATTCTCATAAGCCTGTTTTTTTCTGTTTCCTTAGTCCTCCTCTATTTATAACCTGTAGCTTAGGAGAGCTGGACCACAGCAGAAAAAATGAGCCTTGAAAACCCACCCATGAGAGAAGCCCTGGAAAGGCTGGTTCAGTGCAGAGATGGCAGTCATGTAACCACTCCCCAAAGCCCCAGCTATCAGATACAACAAAGAAGGGCCAAATAAACCCTTTTCAGAGAGTTGCAGGACCCCACAGACCCTCTGGTAGGCAACTCAGCTGGCAAAATCCCCATTTAAGCCGCAGGGATTAGCACATGCTGCTGGGGTCAGCCTGGGATCCCTGATGGCCATCTGTACATTGGACGCCACAGAGCAACCTGTGAGTAGACGTGTGAGAAGTTACTGAAGTGCTATAGAAAGAGAACAAATGGGAAAGAGGGGTGTATGCTAGGAAATGACCGCCTATCTCTCACCTGGGCACACACCCACCCACCCTCCAGACAAACATCTTAGAACATTCCAGGAACTGTGCTGTATTATAAGGACACCATATTAGAACTGGAGCAATCCTGTTTTTGAGACCCAATGGGCATTTTACACTAAAAGTATACTCTAATGCAGAGCAGTCTCACTGCCAGGGGAAAATGCCCGTGTGCTGGGGCCCCCTGCATTGCACAGCACAGGTGTAGGCCTATCTGGCCATTCCCTGATCATGACTAATGCAAAGGTCGGTGCATCTGTGGCTGGGCTACTCTAGCTTATCTCACATCTTTCATTAAGTCACTGCCTACACTGAAAAATAAATAATTACTCTTTTACCTAGTTAGCTAGACTAGGACTAGTTCTACAGTCTCCTTCTCATGGACAAAGAGATCCCTAATAAGACCTTTCTCCTCTCTCCCTTACTCACAGACATAAATGCAAAACTTTATCTCCCTTGGACCCCACCCCTTATCTATCTGCATCACCAGCTGTACAGTACTGTCCAAGAAAAGTGTTGCCCATAAGAGGCCCTCAATAAATAGCCTGGAATGAGTGGCTGCAGAAATAGTAAATATCATCGGTGTGTATCAATTTCAAAGCTCTGGGAAAACAGCGCCAGTATTCAGCGACAGTCCAGAGCTCACGCATCTTAGCTGTTTTCCTCCTCCTGCTAGGCCAGACTCCACGCACGTGAATAGAGGGGCCGGTTATGAAAATTTCCTGCTCTTCCTCACTGCACTGTCCTATTAGGAGCCAGACTTGACAGAAAAAATAGGGACATGTTTCACTCTGGAAATGTGTGTGGCATTCATTAGAAAAACCTGAAAAAACACAACAGAGCACCTCAGATTCTCTGCACACTGGTGGGTGGTTTTTGCATGTTCATTACTCTGTTAAGATCAAGTTGAGCCCACTGGAAGGGGTGGGTTGAACAGCACTAATCAAGTGCTTTATTGCTTGGTTTTCTATCTGCGCTGAAGCCAGATATTGAGAATTACCCCTACCCTGGCTTATCGCAGTATCTACCAAGTTCTGAGCTACAAATAAAGAAGCCTTGATACCAAAGTGGCCAGAGGGACAGAGAGGGCTTGGGATCACATGGTCTTGGAGCAGAGAGGAGCCTCTATGGTCGGGAAACTCAGCTTCCTCACCTTAGAGAGCCTCCACTTACAGCAGCTTTAAAAACAAGCAGTAAACAAGGGCCATCTCGTAAAAGTAAGTGCCTGGTCCACAAGCCCTCCATAAATAAGACAGACAACTCAAACCAGCACCTGGTATAATTTATTGGCGCCTGCCATAAATTATTCTTTGGTTTCAGAAGAGAGGAAATGGCTATTGGCCAAGCAGACCCACACCATCCAAGGGAGGAGGATATAACAACTTTCTCATATGTTACACCTGGCTTGATGCAGGAGTTCTCTTGTGCTCCCTTTCTCAGACAGATTTTGACTCAGAGCAGGCCCTGTGGCCCCTGCAGCTGAGATTGTTGTTGGTGGAGGCCCCTAAGCTATGCCTTGAAGTCCAAGGCTGTGTTTCCACTAGGACTGTGTTTGCACTGGGGCCCTGTTGGCCCACTGGGCTGCCAACTGGCAATCCCAGGAGAGACAGAGCTGTTCCTGGCAGCGCTCTGAAAAGGTGGGAAGGGAACAGACAGAAATTTAATGGAAAGCACTTTAGTTGCTGGTCAGATAGAATCAGAGCCCCTAGGCCCTTCTTTTCCCTGAGAGCCCAGAGTGTCAAAGGCAACCAGCCCCTTCTAGTGGGAAAGAAGGCAGAGAGACAGCACTGGGTTTTAAGCCAAGACTTTGGAGAAGTAGCAGGAGGACTAGCCTGGTGGCCATTGACTGGAGGATGCAAATGTTACCTGCCTGTTATGAATGAAGCTCCAGGCCTTCCTAGTGGTGATTTATTTAAACCCTGTTTCATCCCATGGAGACAAGGAACAGAGGCAGCTGAGAAACCAACCCCAGTCCTATTTGGGGCCTGCCCGCCACCTGAGTCCTTGGAGGGCCAGGGATCACTCCCCAACTTGCAAGCTGATAATTTTTGGCATTTATTTGCTTTCTCAGCCTCCCTGGTTGGGAGGTATGAGGACCAGACTCAGGTCCCCCAATTGGATGCAGACCTGGAATCTTGACCCCTGTCAAAAAATTTTGGGGACCAAGGGGTATCCAAGTGGCAGCAACAGGAGGATTGGCATGTGGCTCCAGGGCCGTCCCTGTGGCCGTCCTAGTGAGGGTGTCTGGTGTCCAAGGTTACCAGTTCTGGGGCTCAGTGTGGACACAGAGCCATCCTCCTCATCGAATTGGGGGCATCTTTCTCAGCCATATTTCCCTGAATCCCTGCAACTGCCTGGCTCTCTTGGAAACTCCATGAGTTCCTGAGTGGCCTATCTTTTCACAAATGTCCTTCCTGCATGACCAGCCAGATGTGTTTCTGCTGTGAGGAGCTAAGAACCCCAGCAGCCTGAGGGATCATTTGGTTGGAGAAGGTCTTGGTTTCCAATGGAGCCTACATCTCAGGGCAGTGGCTATGAGTGGTGCTAAGGAATGCAAGAGTCACCTGCTAGCAGCTGGGACAAGCCAGGGGAGCCCTCAAGTTCAGAGGGGTGACAGACACAGTGGGGAGTGACTCAGTCTCAGGCCTGCTGACACCTGGGTTTCAGGGCTTCGTGAACAAAGACCTGCCGGAAAGGCAGGACTGCAAGCATCTTTAGGGGAGAAATGAAGAGTCTATGGGGGAGAACTGTTCTGTCAAACAAGACTTGAATCCCCACGGCAGTACAAGGACCTGTGACCAGCAGAAGACGGTGCCAAAGCTCGGCAGGAGAGCAGAGCTCCAGTCCCCAGGTGGGGCTAAACCCAGGGAGCCTCCCACCCCTGCAATTGCTCTGGTATAGCTTTCTGGACCCAGAGTGCGAGAGGACAGGATGGAGCAAGATTCCTTGATGTATAGAGGTTACATTCCCCTTTCTAAGACATTCATCTAGGAGTAAAGCCCGGCCGAGTGACAGCGACGTTGCCGTGATATATTGGCAGCATTTTTGATGCCTATCTGGGAGTAGCAGTGAGGTTACCACAATAGGAAGCTTCAAGCCAACCTGTCCCTTTTGCATTCAGAATGCCACGTGATTAATGGGGGCCCCTGTAGCCCAACAAATAAGAGGAGGTGACATTGTGTGGGCTGGTATCTGTTCTGATTAAATAATTAGTCACTCTCTAATTATGAAGGACAGAACTTTGCATCCTGCCCCACAGACTTTCCAAAGGACGAATTTGGGGAATGACGGTTTGGTGGAGACACGATTTCCAGCTTTGCAGAAAGCCCAGGGCAAGCCGAAACTGAGGGAATGCATGGAATCTGCATATCCCTCCGGTAGTAACGAGGTCCCCAGGGCAGAGCAGGTGACAGCTGCTCCAGGAATATGAAATATGGGTTAATTTATAGTAGCTTGCACCTCGGCTCTTGCAGACTTACAAAGGGCACCTCAGTGAGGAAGCCCAGTGTCATGTGGGGGGAGAGGGGGCTGATCTGGGCAACTGGGTCTGAGGGTGTGTGAGCAGAACTATTTGCATCTTTTCTTGCGGGGATGGGCCAAGCAGTGGGTCTGCTTTTCTCCATCTCCCAGGAGACAGGCAAATCAGCCTTTATTTGCATTTTGTTCCTTTGTGCCTCCTCCCTGACGCCACCCTTCAGCCTTCCGATGTTGATTTCCCAAGCTGAGTTCCTCTGTTACCTCACACACGCTGCATTTTCTGAACCATTCTCTGCCTCGCATGTTCCTCTCATATGTCTCAGCTTAGTTAGTGTCCCTTCCTCCAGGAAGCCCTCCCTGATGCCCCCCTCTGATAACACCCGCCTCTCCTGAGCTCCAGAGGGTATTGGTATCAACTCTGCACTACCCCCAGGTGCTGAGCCCCTTGGTATTCCAAATCCCTCCACATAGCAGCCATTAATAGATGTTTGTTGAATGAATAAATGAATGTAAGGGTGAGTAAGTGAATTGTATTCATTGTCCAGTAATTTATTAAGCCACTGAACGAACAGATGAGCAACTAATAGCTAAATGTTTCTGGTGAACCAGGCTAGGGACTGCCAGATGTTCCCTGAGACTCCCCCAGCCCCTATTTCCCACCTTTCCTTGCAGATAGTGGCTGTGAAGGGAAGTACTGGTGACGCTTCCAGTTGTGGGGGGCAGAGCTCTTCCTGCTGCCGTGATTTTACACACATAAGAAGTCAGCACCTCTGATGTGAATGAAGTCACTGAGTCTCAGCAGCTATGGTTGCCTTACCCAGCAAACAACCCTCTAGCTGAGAAATGTGCCTCCCAGTGTTGCCCCCCATGTGACACTGAGGGGAGGGGTCACTGGTGAGCAGGTTCCCTCTCTCTCCTCCCTGTCCGGGGAGCACAGCTCTGGGTGTGCTGTCACTCTGTCGCAGCCCAGATCCATGTGCCTCAACCTTTAATGTGCACACGAGTCACTTGGGGGTCTCATTAAAACACGGATTCCCACTCAGTACGTCTGACACACGGCCTGAGATCCTGCAATTCTTCAAGGCCCCAGGTGACACCAGTGCTGCTCATTCAGAGACCCCGCTTCGGGGAGCAAGCACGTAAGAAAGAGAATATCAGGTAGCACCCCCAGGTGCAAGGGCACAATCGCCCCAGCAAGGCTCAGAATCTCACCAAGAGCTTCTTTCAAACAGATCAACCCCTCTGCCCCCAGATTTCTAATGTTACGTGTCTGGGAGGGGCTAAGATTCTGCATCTCTAACAAGTGTAAGATGATACTGATGCTCCAGCTCCAGGGACCACACACTGAGAAGCCCCAGCTTGGCAGCTGAAAGCCTGAGTGTTGGGGCCATCCTGGCTGGCTTTGAACCTGAGCCTTGCTGCCCACAACTCTGTACATGAACAAATTACTTTAGCCCTCCAGTTGCATTGAGGTGATACTCATCGCAAGGCTGCTGTGAGGATTGCATTAACAGGTGGAGAGTCCATGCTTGGAATGGGCTGGGTCTGCGTCAGGGCCAGCCAGTGTGATGGTGCTATCAGAGTGTGCATCTTCTAGCTGCAGAGAGACTGGACTATACCCCCAGCTCATGCCCTAACAACTGTCCCCAGGCAAATTATTTAACCCTCTCAGCTACATGGTATCCATTTGTTAAAGGGAGATTAAAGTCCCTGCTTCGTAAGGATTTTGTGGGGATCCAACCAGAACGTGCGTATAAAGCATCACATGACTCGATGGCAGCCGCTGCTGACATTACTACCAGGCCCGACTGCAGCCAGAGTCATGCGTGTTCTTGCCTGACCACAGAAGGCTGCTGAGACTGCAAGGCCCTCAGGAACTACTGAGGCAGGCGGTATGCTGGAGCTACCTGTGGTGGCATTTCTAATCTGCTCAGGGGGTGTGGGTTCAGCTCTGTCCTTCACATTTTCCTTGGTGCATCTTGGGGCTTCTGGGTGAACCCCCAGCAGCTATATCCAATTCCATTGCTCTGACCAGAGGGGAGGGACAGCTCTCTGGAAACAAAACCCAAACTCACAGGCCCAGAGAATGCCCAGTCCTCTCCACACCTAGGAAAAACAGACTTCTGCAGGTGACCCAGGCTTGTCAGCAAGTCACAGGGGCCACATAGCAGGGCTGTCCCCACCTTGTTTCTGGTTGTGAAGGGGTCTAAGCTGGGCCTCCACTGTAGGTCATACTCTACACTCTGAGCACTTCTGAAGGGAAAGTCTTCACATATACCCAGAAATCCCTTTTACGCTCCAGAACCTTCGAGAAGGCTGATGCACTGGGGCACTCCCTTTCCTGGGAGAAAGACCATTGTATGTTTCTGAAGCTGAAGTTCAAGTTCATATGACCATGACTGTTATAGGGCTTTTACATAGCACCTCATCTATTCTGGAGAGCTCTGATTCTGCATTATGGTGGCACTAATTCTGCATTATGGTGAGTTATATAATTACTTCATTATATATTACAATGTAATAACAGAAATCAAGCACACAATAAATGTTTGAATCATCCCCAAACCATCCCCTTCCAACCCCTATTAATGGCAAAATTGTCTTCCATGAAGCCCGTACCCTGTGGCAAAAGCTTGGGGACTGCTGTGTTAGGGGGATGCAGACCACTCTGGAAAATGCTATAGAGACCTAGTTTTAGGGTAAATATTTGACCAAAGGCCCCTAACTCACATAAGTAACATGTTGCAATCTGCACAGTCTCTGGGTACAAAATAATTGAAACCATGTCCTTAGATAAATCTCACAAACCCCCTCCCCTCTGTACTCATGAAGAATACGGTGGTCTCATCAGAACAGAAGACATGAGTTTGAGCCCCCACTTTCCTGAGAACTCCTTTTGTGACTTTCGACATCATCATAATACACGTTAATAATAAGTACAGTAGCAGGCATCTGAAGACCTACTGTGTGCCAGGTACCATGGTCGTTGCCTAAACTATAATTCTTACAATAGTCCCACAAGGCAGCTGCCACAGTGCCCATTTCACAGAGGAGTAAACTGAGGCTCAGATGGAGTTAAGTGGCTTCTCACTAGTAAGGGATGGAGCCAAGGATTTGAACCCAGGTTGTCTGATCCCTAAATAGGACTATACCCACCATGTGATGCTTATCCTTCCCGGCCTCAGTTTTTCTCCTCTGTAAAAAGACAGGTATAGAATACACGCAATTTTTCACCACAGGTGGAGCCCTTCCCTGGTAGCCCACAGTAGGATCTGCGAGCCTCTGAGTATGATTAGAGAAGCATTTGGAGGAGGACAGAGAGAAGCTAGTGCTTCCTTTGATAACAGCAAGTTTTTAGTGCGTGAAGCTCCATGCAAAGCCATTTCCCAGCTTCCCCTTCACAGATGAGATTGAAGAAAGCTCAGCGATGACCAGGAAGGCAGTAGAAGTAATCAGGCCTGGGGCTGGGGACAGTTGCCATGACACCCCACACGTGCGCTGCCATCCCCATCTATGAGTATTTCCTCCCTTGATTGATGTGGCTTGCCTCCTTTTTCTTGCAAGCAAATGTGATAACAATATTAAACAATTACAAGCGATGTCCCCAGCTGCCTCTCTACTGTCTTTGAAATATGATTTTAGCTCTGCCAAAATAATTGCAAACCCATTAACAAAGAAGTGGCGGGGGAGGGGCAGGGACCCGAGTACCCCCGCCTTCCTCCTGAGTAGTACGTTCCCCCAGAGACAAAAGGATTATGTGTCTCTTCCAGGACTTTGAAGGACTCGGTCACCCCACCAAATGGCCTGAGGCTTGCAAAAGTCCAAGCCCAGTTTTCTTTTGGGGGCAGGGACAGAGTCTGCCCCACTCTGTCGCCTTGGGTAGAACGCTGTGGCATCATAGCTCACACACAACCTCAAACTACCGGGCTCAAGCCATCCTCTTGCCTCAGCTTCCCAAGTAGCTGGGACTACAGATGCCTGTCACAACATCTGGCTACTTTTTTCTATTTTTAGTAGAGACAGGGTCTTGCTCAGGCTGATCTTGAACTCCTGAGCTCAAGCGATCCACCTGCCTCAACCTTCCAGAGTGCTAGGATTACAGGCGTGAGCCACTGCGCCCAGCCCAAGCCCAGTAATAAGAAACTCACTGGATGAGCTCTTTGCATATCCAACCACTCAGGAGAGGCACAGCTGGGGTTTGGGGGCTTCATGAGCGAGGCGTTCTGTCTACCAGACCTGTCCAAGGTTAGATAATGCAGCTTTCCACCACAGTACGGTTATCTGACCTCACAATGCTGTGTTCTGACTCAATCCAGCAAATATTTATCCACCACTTACACTGGCTAAAACAATAACGTGCCGTGGGGAAGGCAGTCACACACAGACGCACACGCACCACTCCTCTTATCTCCGCGCTCTCAGGCTGGGCAGGAGGAGGCGCAAACATCAGACTGCGTCTGTTACCAGGGGGCTGTGATAAGCAGGACAGACAGAGGGTCCCACCCAGTACGACAGAAGCCAGCCAGGTGAAGATGAGGTCTGACTCACTGTCACTCAGGGATCCCATTACGGGACAGTGTACGTGAGGCTTTCCTGGATGAATCTCATTTTTTCCAGAGTTTTCTAACCCAAGGGTTGAGACCTCCATCTACCCAGGTACCTTTTCAAAAAAAAAAAACAAAAAAAAAAAAAAACTGGGCGATTTCCCTAAGGCTACTTCTTCCAAATCCTGTTGAATTCCTCGCCTTTCCCACACTTTCTCCATCTACATTAGTGAGACCTGGGCTACAGGACGACCTTGGGCTACCAGCACCCTGTGGACCTCGAGAAACTGTCCCACCTGCATATGGGTCAGCTCAGATCTCAGATCATGAGCTCTCCCAGGCTAATGGCAGTAGCCAGAGGAGGGCCTCAACATGGTAGAACAATGCAAATTTCTTCCAACGGGGGACTGTGTAGCTTCTGAGCAAAACCTGGGTTTTGTGGGAAGGAGAATGCTTTCTGGGGGAAGAGGCCAGTGGGATGTGGCTCAGGGAAGAGGAACCAGTGTTTCCCACACTGCATGTTCCCTGTGGTTTTCGGGTTCCTCGTCTGCGCACAGAGCTGCCACTCACAGATCAGACAGGTGTCTGAGTGGCAGCCACAGGGACGGGGTAGTGAGCAAAAATGCATAGAGCTCCTTCCTGGGTGGAGCTTGGAGTCTCACCCGAGGGCTGATGTCCATCACAGGGAAGGGATCAGAAGGGGGAGGCTGGTGATGCTGCAAGGAGCAGACCTGGGTGACCACAAGGGCCCGGGAAGTGGACATGACCCCAGACGTGTCAGGAAAGGCTGCCCTTCAGAGGGTAACGAGGCAGAGATGGAGCCTCCAGGCAGAGGTGGGTGGAGAGGAGGAAACAAGGCCTCCGTCCTGGAAGTGGCTTCTGAGTTACTGAAGCAAGCAGCTCTGGTTCTCACTCGGTCTCTAGGCCTTTTGTTGTGCAAGGTCATACATTTTCTTTTTGTGAAGCTAGTTTGAGTTGGGGGCTACCACTATCAGCCAAATGCAAAATAACTGCTTCTGAGCCCCCATCTCGAGAGGTAGACAGAAGCCTTCACAGAAGGTGCAGAAGGGGTTCAGACCATCCAGATAAGGCCCTGTAATGCAGTGCTGAAGAGTAGGGCTCTGGCTTTGTGACCTCTCTGTGCCTCAGTTTTCCCATCAGGAAAATGGGATAATGCTAGCATATCTGCCTCTGCTTCATCTGGGTACCAGTTTAGCATTTTCACTCAGAACTCTCTTTCTGGGCCGTATCCCAGTTGGACCACTCATGAGTGCCTCAAAATGGTCAACATTTCCTCTTCAAGTCTTTGCTCAAGACATTTTCTCTTCCTGGAATAACTGGTCTATGTCTTCCTGTTGAATTTCAAGGCATCCTCCAGAAACCACTTCAAATTGCATCTGCCTAAAGGCTCCCTCAATTACCTCTTGCCTGCTGTATGCTTTGGGCCATTTCTCCCCACACTTCTTGATTTTATTTTCCTCCTTTTCTTTTCTTTCTTTCTTTCTTTTCTTTTTTTTTGAGACATAGTCTCACTTTGTCATCCTCAGCGGTACCATAGCTCACAGCAACCTCAAACTCTGTAGCTAAAGCTATCCTCCTGCCTCAGCCTCCAGAGTAGCTGGGACTACAGGTACCCACCACAATGCCCACCTAGTGTTTCTATTTTTTTTTAGTAAAGAGTCTTGCTCTTGCTCAGGCTGGTCTTGAACTCCTGAAGCTCAAGAAATCCACCTGCCTCGGCCTCCAGAGTGCTAAGATAATAGGCATGAGCCACTGCTCCGGGGCAGACTTTCTTTTCTTATTACATATAGTCAGTCACAGGTACCAATAATCTTTCCTTCCACCCAAATGTGAAGTTACTGAGGGCTCCACTTGCTTGAGCCATCACATCCCAGAGTCCTAGCCACTCAAATCTGATGCAAATTTTCCTGTGTTTCCTTGGTCACAATAAAATCAATTTGCTTGTTTGTACCCGGCTTTGCATGGCGTCACTGAGTACATCGAAGGCTTTCTGCCTCCCAACTCAGTGGGCCACACATACTGCTGAAAAGTCGCCTAGGTTTCTAACGAGAAAACGCACGAGCCGATGCTCTGTAGGCTGCAAAGCGCTATATGCATATTAAGTACCTCTATCATCAACACCGCCGTTGTTGTCATCACCGCTGTCAGACCTGACACCACCCCCAGCGTGGCCTTTAAACTCCCTTCTACCTTCTCACCCCTGGGTTGCAGGAGCCAGATGAGATAAGCCGGTGCACGTCTGGAAGAAGGCGCACTGCTCAGCCATGTGGGATAGGTTTGGTTTTCTAGCTGAGAAAATGAGCTTTCTGGGCAAGTTTGCACAGCAACAGTGCAGGTGCTGCCCACCCCCAACGCCATATTTCTCCTTTCTCCAAACCCCGTGCCTTCTCCAAACCCCACGACTTGCCAGTAAGGATCAACCTTTCCCCCTGAATCACCTCTGATCTTCCCTCCTCTCTTTCTCTTCTACCGTGAGCGGGAGTGAAAGATCTTATTACCCTACATCTACTTAATAATTCAAGGCACCAAAGCGTAGAGCCGTTTTTTGCTTTATTCATTTCATTTAAATTAGTGGGGAAAAATGAAACAAAATAATCCTTCTGACAGCCTCAGGGGTTGTTTACTGATTAAAAATCACTAATAATTTATAACAATAGCATCATTACTCATAGACAGAGATGAACTGTAGGGCGCAATTTAGAAGCATTAATTTAAAAACTAGCTTAAGGTTACAGAAAGGGTCACGGCTAGAGCAAAATCCAAGATGAAGCCGACTTTAGACAATGGCTTGCTAGGCTGAAAAAGGCCCAGGCGCCCATCTGCTGGGCAGCAGGCCTGTCCCTAAAACCAGAGGCTGTGAGCTGACCATTGCCTGGCTTGAAGGAGGGTCGTTCTATCGCCCACACCAGCAGAGGCTTGCACGGGTCACTTTGGGAAACTAGCTCTGTGCACCGCAGCTGAGCAAATCTATTCCTGTATCCCCCCATCCTTCAGTCCCCCTGGGAGATATCTGAAATATAAGATAGGAACTCTAACCTCTGGGTGATATTAATAGCTTTAATTAACACTCACCAACAAGAAGCCGGTGGTGGACATTTGAAGCTGGCAAACCTCCTTGCCCACAGGCTGCCAAATTTTCCATCTGTGGACACCTGGCAGCTGCCTCTGCACGCTGACCTGTGGGGACATGCTCCATTGGCTCCTCCCAGGTCATGCGAGGCCCTCTTGGGTTTCTTGTTGGGGTCCTGGGGTTGTCCTCACTCCCAGCCCTGCCACGTGGTCCTCTACCCAGACTCCGGCAGCTGCAGGTGCTTGTGCATCTGTCTTTTTTGCTCCTGGTGATGGTCACAGAAGGAGGGGACACACAGAGGCCTCCCATTCTCATCCTTACTTTAGCCAGGGACCTTTTGTCCTCCCCCAAACTGGAGATACCTTCTTCTGTGACACTGGTCATGGTAAACATTCTTATTGCCATGTGTGGTGTATAAAAAGCAGTTGGAGGTAATGTTGTTTTTATTGTTTGTTTTGAGGCAGAGTCTCACTCTGTCACGCTCAGTAGAGTGTCGTGGCATTGTAGCTCACAGCAACCTCAAACTCCTGGGTTCAAGCAATCCTCTTGTCTTAGCCTCCTGAGCAGCCCACCACATCACCCAGCTATTTTTAGAGACAAGGTCTCACTCTAGCTCAGGCTGGTTTCCAGTTCCTGAGCTCAAGGAATCCACCTGCCTCAGCCTCCCAGAGTGCTAGAAGTATAGGCGAGAGCACCACGGCACCCAGCCTTTTAGGTGATATCATTAAGAGCAAACCAGCACATGCCTGGGACTACAGTTTCTGTCTTTCTCTCTTTTTTCTTTTCTTTTTTTTTTTCTTTTGTGGATCTTATTATGTCGCCTAGGCTGGTCTGAAACTCCTGGCCTCAATAAATCTCTCCACCTTAGCCTCCCAAAGTGCTAGGGTGACTGACCTCAGCCACCATGCTTGGCGCTGACACTATAGTTTCCAATTCGAATTTGAAAAACAACAAGATGATGATAGCGCCCAAATATTACACAGAAGCACAGGCCTTGCTACCCATCTGCGTTTATCTCTTTGCAAATGTGGGTATATTTACTTGATAGAAGAAATCAGGCTTTCTATGTAGCTCAAACCCCCTCAAGCTCCTGGCTCTCCTTAGGCCCTGAAAAGCTGTTTAGTCTGAGATCAGTCAAGCTGCCAGTCTTAAAGTTCCAGCATGAGGCTCAACTTGGAATCCAAGTCAGAGCTCAGCTCCGGTCTGAGCTTAATGCACCACGGTGGAATCTTGGCCTCCTTAGTTTCTGTGCCTGGCTCCAGAGCAGGTGGGGAGGACTGCTGTTCTTTCAGAAACGCTCAGCAGCCCCCGAGTGTGTAAAATTCTCCTGTCACATCTCCATGTTCTCTTGTCATTGCTCCTGTTACTCCATAAGCTCCAGGCTGCAGCATTCATAACACAGAATTGAACCAAAATTATACTTTTGCTAGAACAAAGGAAACAATGAATGGCCGAGTTCACAAATCTCCCCCTTAATTACAACACACCCAAAATACAAGGATGGGCAAAACCATCAGTGCAGGGAGGCTTGGGAGATCTAGGAGCATCCTTTGTTTAGGAAGGACAGGGACAGAAAGATGGCCAACCACTGACTGCCACGGCAGGTCATCCCAAGTTGCCACCCCGCATGGCCAGCCTGCTTCTCTTCTACGTGGAGTCCCCTGGGTCACCTTGGTTTGATATTCAGCCTGGATGATGAAATCTGGTTAAATGTGACTGTTCTGGGGACTGTTTGGAAAGACAGACCCAAGCATGAACACAACAGACAGCATAACTTGGTCACGTGCCTGTTTCTCTGTTGTGTGACCACCCCAGCTCCCCAGCAACTGTCTGAGGTGTCCATCTGCATCTTCCGATCCACTTGTCAGTCCATTAGAAGAAATTCAGGTACAGACAAAAACACAATTTAAAATCCTAGCTACAGAGATAACGGCAAACAAGATACTCCATGGCTGGGGTCCTTTCCACCTTCCTTTCCTGCAGGGCTTATAGAAGCTGTCCCGGCTGGGAACTGGGCTGTTGAAGTCATGCACCTCTGGCCTTGCCTTATAACCATACAATGATTTCTTCACTCCTGATCAGACCAGCCTCTCCTTCACCACCCAGACCCCAATCCCTGGCTTTGTTCACAGTTACTCTTTATTGGCCCACAGTTACCCCTTTATTGGCCTACAGTCACACAGGCAATTTCCAGTTTCTTATTCGTGACCAGTGAGTGGGGCATAGAACTCAAATGCCCAACCAGGTAGGCTTTCTCAGAGAGCCATGCTTTCCTTTCCAAGTTGTCCAACAACCAGTGTGTGAAACATTGAGCAAAAAAGGAGGGCAGAGCCAGTGTGCTGTGGATAGGGGAGGCTGCCCCAGGGTTCACAGGAGCAGACGGTAAGACACGCTCGCCTATTTATATCCAGGACTCTGTAGAGCTGGTCACCAACCTGCCTGAACCCAGGTGCTAAGGCACTTGGGAAATTAGGGAGGCTCTCAACATGGAAAGGGGGCAGGAGGAAAGCAGAGAGAGCAGGTTTGAGTATTTTCTACAGCTCCCCATGCCTCTCCCCTAAACCCTTTCATTTGACATTAGGAGTTTGATTTGCAGATGACAGGTGGACCAGTAGGCTGTCTGGAGAGTGGAGGGACAGGACACATGAGACGCAGGCGCTGCTGCTGGTCAGCCTGTTCATACCAAGGAAGCTGTAGACTGAGATGCCACTGCATCACCCCAGTCCTGCCCTTTGTGAGTCACACGCTAGACAGAGGGAAATTGTTACAGTTTTTTCCTGCCGCAGGCATGGTCTGGCCCCACTGTGACCTACTCAACAGGAGCGAATTTTCACATCTATTCAACAACACTATTTCCTGTACCATTAGAATTCTAAAGATAGAGCAGTCATCCTGGGTCTCTGTTTTATGTTTCTCTTGGAGTCTATCTTGGAAAGTCTGTGAGCCTTGTGCCAGGCTGATTTGTGCTATTTGCTGTGATTGTTAGACAATTTAGAGCTATATCTGTGATTTACCTTTTGATAATTTCACAAGGTTTCTGGTAGTCTGGTGAACTGGCTTTTCTCTTACTATTTTCTCTCTGTCCTCCTTTCTCTACTCCTATTCTGTTGTATAGTGTATGTTTTACAGGCCATCGTGAAATCTTTTTGGAGTTAGAGTTGAAAAGGATGAATGGATGGATGGGTGGATAGGTGGATAGATGGATATAGATGGATACAGATGGATGGGTAGGTGGAAGATTGGTGGGTGGATGAGTGGATGGATGGGTGAGTGGGTGGATGGATGAGTAAGTGGGTGGGAGAGTGGATGGATGGGTGGGTGGGTGGACTGATGGGTGGGTGGATGGGTAGACAATCACAGACAGAAAGATAAATCAGGTGAGGAGGTGCAGAGACTTTGGGAGTGAGGAAAAAGTATAAAACACCACTGTTCAGCTATTCCCAAGACAAAAGAAAAATAGAAATCTTACTAAGGATGAAGACTAAACTAAAATCAAAAACACATGATCACAAGCCTAGCACAGCAGGACTCAGAATACAATGCCCTTTTCAATTATGTAAAAGGAAAAGCAAGGAGATTTGCCTTTCCTGAGGGACAATTTCTAACTTTTTTTGAGGTCTAGAGGCTTCGTTTTCATGACCCGTGAAGACATTTTTAAAAACAAGAAGACAAACACTCTGTCCATGAACAGCGTTGAACTATAAATCGTTCTGATTCACCTTTGAAAGTTTTCCAGGTTTGGGGGTCCAGAGATGAATCACAAATATCTACAAGGACTCAGGTTTGAGTAAGCACAGAGAAATATGACTATGGAGATCTGTTGGAGATGCGAATGGGAACACCAGATGATGCTTTCTAAGAAAGTATTTACCAAAAACCAAATTTAACTCGATTAACACCCCATTCTACTTATGCAACATACATATGAAGTCTTTTATTTTCTTTTCTCAGCGATATACCCTTCACGCCCCGCATCTATCCATTGTAGCCAAGAAATAGAATACTCTGACTAGAATAACTTGTATCTATATTCTGGGCACAGCATCTACCCCAGTTAAGTAAGAAACACTGAACAGAAATAGAACATTGGACTGAATACAATGGTCATGGAAAATACAGAAATCATTCCTGGTATTCTGCGGAACTGTGGTATTCTGACAATCCCAATTAAATAAAGATACTATATTGTGGTCCATGATCAACTTATTCTAAACATACTCTTGCTCCTCCCTAATCCTGTTTCTTATCATGAGGGTGGGCTCTACCCTCACACTGCCTTGTCAGGCTATGTGGGTCAAGATTCTTCTATCATCTGTGGTTAATTAATCCATAGGCTGGTCAGTAGGTTCTAAGCACCCATAATGACTATTCTGCATTTTGCAGGAGCAAGACACACACACAAGAAAGAAAGAAAAGAAAAGAAAGAATGAATGAAAAGAAACTTAGGTACTATCTGTGGACATCCTATGGATGAGTGTACTTTGCCCACCTTAATGCCACTAACTACTTCTGGATCAATATACTCACCCATTCCCCTCTAATTATTGGCACTTGCTAATTATTCCAACTCAACAAGAGCCATGCCATTAGGTGGAGCCACCAAAGGTCTTGCTCTTCTGATCTCTGGTGACCCAAAACATATGAATCAATGTCCATAAAGTTACATTTTCATGATGGGTCTCATGACTTCAGCTTGCTTCAGCTGGAACGGGGCGTTTTCAAGGGTGTCCAACTTTTGGTTTCCCTGTGCCACACTGGAAAGAAAGTTGTCTTGAACATATATTAAATACTCAAACACTAATGAAAGCTGATGAGCACACACACAAAAAAAAAAATGTAGCCCATGTGCCACAGGTTGGACACCCGGATAGAACTTTATTCATTACAGATCATCTTTCTTTGTGGGAATAAATGCCCTATCCCCAAGGACAGGTTGCATTCTGATCCCAAAACAAAATTTGCAGTCTACATGTAAGCACATGGAGCTATTTGATTTGCACTTTTAATTCTGCCTGGCAGTGTGTGTGCTTTGGAGTGAAGAACTACAGAAAGGTGTTGCGTTTGACAGAATGAAAGCTTTGAGTTGGCCTGGCATCCTCTTCTCTTCCTTCCTCTCCCTTTGAGACTCCCGCCCTTTGAATTTTGCCTTTTGAATTGACAGCAATCAGCACATGCTGATTTCAACATCACGCAACTGTTTGCTCAATATGAATGAAGTGATTGAAATGGACTAGAGACAAGCAGAGAGGCATGATGAAAATTTATGCTCAGGAGCCCAGGAAAACCTGTTCTTGTTGAATGTAAACACCTTCTCTACCCATCTTCCTTGGGTGGGTCACTCCCTTGCTTCACCTTATCATCTCTCTTTTCATTGGCCATCAATTGCTTATAGATTTGCCCCATCTCTGAATACGAAAGGGCATTCCACTCTCTCATTTAATTGCAATTCTATCTGAACGCATTTTCATCCCTACTTCTATCCCTTTTCTCTTTCTTTCACTTTCAGGACATGGGATTATTTCAGCACCAAGTGTTTTTCTCAGGGAGGCATCCTAGGGCTAGGACTTTGAAATACTTTAAACACAGCTTCCCTGTACTCATCTTGCCAGTAAGCAAACATGTGTGTGCTCTCCACAATAAGAAGCCAGTTGCTGGATACAAAGACCTCCTCCCTGAGCATCCCACCAGGTAAGGCCAGGGGCCAAAACTTTTAGAACATATTTACCTGAAGAGAATGGAGACGGAGCCATAGTAGACCCCCCAGGAATTGAGCATATGCTTGTTCATTCATTCATGAACATCTACTGATCACGTCTATGTGCTTAGTCCAGTGTCAGGGGTTGGAAATACCGAAGTGACCAAGGCCTGCCTTTGCTCTCAAGGATTTCACACTAGGGCAGTAGGAAGCAGGTGAGTCCAGCTCTTTCCAATGGAAAAGACTCTCTACAGACAGCAGTGGTTCTCAACCTTCCTAATGCCGCGTCCCTTTAATACACTTCCTGTGGGTTGGGACCCACAGGTTGATAACCACTGCTCTACAGCCTTGTAAGTGGCTCCTCTTCTTCCAAAGATAATGCTCTATAACT
The DNA here is from genome assembly GCA_963575145.1 of Galago senegalensis. Classification (NCBI taxonomy): domain Eukaryota; kingdom Metazoa; phylum Chordata; class Mammalia; order Primates; family Galagidae; genus Galago; species Galago senegalensis. The sequence continues at coordinate 28,096 of CAUYTI010084837.1, forward strand.
AGTTCTGAAGTAAAGGTGTGATGACAATGATAGCAAAATAAATGAACTTAGCCTGCTTTAACATCATCCTAATGCTGCTGGGATAATAGACCAGTAGAAAATTGGAAACCACGTAATTAAAATCTACCTGCCAGCATCAGTGACATCCAGCTAGTACAACCACAATAGACAGGTTGATAAAGTACTGGAACACCTCCCTACTGCGGTAGAGACAGCATGGTCCTTGAGCCCCGTGAATACTGTACAAATAAAATCCTAAGCTCCCCGTCAACTGATCAGACCACCTCTTGGCTAAAGAGACCTCAGAAAAACCTTAAAAATCTAAGTTCCTGGCCATGAGAGAGAGGGTAGTTCAATATACCTCCTTATACCCCCTTCCTTTTGGAGTTTAGGCATGCCTGCATTAGTGTTAAAATAAGGATCACAAGACTGACAAAACAGACTCTTTGTGGCAGTAAGAAACTATATTATAAACAAGAGCTAAGGTCATAAAAGGCAAAGGTTAAATCAGTCCTTATAAACCCTAAAATCTTGTTAAATGAGTTTCTTTTTTATTAACCTGGTATAATGTGGCTTGCTTTCCAACTTGACTGTGGTATGGTATCACAGGACAGATAGCAGACCCCTTTATATCCCTTTATCTTAACTCACACATTCTTTTCCATTGACTCCAAGTCTTTGTACAAAGCTTTATTTCTTTAACCAATTACAAATTAAAGAAACTCTGAACTCACATATACCCTGTAAGCCCCCACTTCAAGATGTCCCACCTTTTACGGCCAAATCAGTGTATATCTTCTTGTGTTGGTTTATGATTTTGCCTGCAATTCCCAAACTCTAATCTGACTTCCTTGGGACCAGTTATGGCTTCTTGGATATAGATCCCCAGGCCGTGGTCACTGACATTGATTTAAAATAAACCTCCTTAAACTATGTTACAGTTTGGCTCCCCCCCCCCACCAGCTAACAGTACCCTTGTTCTCATAGTCTGGACTGCCCAGCCACCCTTCCCCCTCTGCTGGGACCTCTGAATCTCCATGTGATCCAGCATGGCTAGGAATCTCTAAGATCCTGCTCCAAGGCCATGAAGAGCATCATCAGAGTGAAGATGGTCTGTTTTCCTTGTTTTTGTACCTATTCTCATTTGTATTGTTACTGCACACAAGTGGCTGAAGCAGGAAGAAATACAAATAGGAAATAAAGCCAATGGTCATTTGGAATTTGACAGCCCAAGGACATCTGTAACAATGGCAGGAAATCAGAGATATAATAACTATGCGATAAAAAGCATCTTAGGATGTCTGTGTTTGAGTCAAACCAAATTTGTTTCTTAAATGGCCCATACCAGAGGTTGCTGAGGTCATAGACTAAGCATTGCTCTTGTCTTTTTTTTCTCCAGAGAAGCTAATAAATTCTATTTAAAACACCTTTCTTACCAAAGATATTATTACTCTTGGCTTTCTGACCAGGAGTTCAATTCTTCTTCCAGAAACCTTTCAAATATTAATTTCTATGAATTTTCTACCCAGACTATTATTCCTTATCTCTTGTGTACATTCCCACATAACAACTTACAAACACTATGATGGAAAGATGAGCCGGACAACATTTTTTTATTAAGCACATTAAATTATATGCCTATACGTTTTGAAGGATACCTAAATCCAAAGCTCCAGGGTAGCACAGGGGAAAATACATTTCAAATAAGGATTTAAGCACCTGCCGTATGTCAGGAAATGTCCTGAGAATTTTGCACACATTATTTAATACTCACTATGATCTGTTAAGGTGGGTGTTATCATCTCCTTTATTATTTGGGGGAACTTTGGAGAACTAAGATATTGGATTTTACACCTCCTTTGCACTTGACCTTCACAGCTGGGCAGAAATCCCTTCTTGAAATGTTTTCTTCCCTTGGCTTTCTTGGCATCCTCTCTGGGTCTCCTCCTCTGCTCCATCCTTCCTTTTCATGTGTGTTTGCCTGACGTGTTGGAGCTTCCAAATTTGCTCCTTAGATCTAGCTTCTCTATGGATTCATCTGTCTTCTGGATGTTTGTAATTCAAGAATTAAATAGCCACAGTGCAGGCTTCCTTAACCCGTTCATAACTGTCTTAAAATCCTCTATGTAATCAGACCCTCGCTCCACTCAACATTCTGTAATATGCCCATTGTCACAGAGTAAGTCTGCACTCCTCGCAGAACTAAAGACCTTTTCACTACTCTCCCTGATAAAACAGGTGTAGGGGTGCTGAGGTTCGCCTTGGGTGGGGTTTCCCCAGGGGCCTGGATCAGGCAAATGACAGAGACTGGGCGGCGTGTACCCAGGGACAGCAGAGACTCAGCCACCAAGGACAGCCAGGAGGCAGTTTCAGGCCACCCCCAAAGGGAACTGTCCAGGAGAGCCCCCCAGGAGGCAGAGTACAGGCGCTGGGGAGGGGACACAGGCCAGGAGAGGACAGGAGATGGGGAATGGACAAGCTCCTGAGCTTGAGAGACAGCGGAAGTCTGGCACTTTCTCTGGCACCTGTAGCCCCAGAAATGGGAACAGAAAGAGCCTTGAAAGTCCCCACTCAGCAGACCTAAAGCAGGGCAGGGATGTTCACTGAGTGCCCGGTATGAGCCCACATGTGCAAGTCCCTTCAGGTATCGTGTTGAAATCTCACTCTAGGCATTTTCCCCCACACCATTTTACAAGTCAGAAAACGAGGCTCAGACAGCGGGGCACACAGCCCCTTCACCAACTACCCTGCCTTATGTATTCAGAACCGCCTCCCACCTAAGCCCGCACCCTGTGACGTCAGACGTGTGACGTTGTATGACGTCATTTGGCGTTCTCGCTCCAAGGCGTACATCCTGGACCTCGCTTAGCATGTACATGGCGCTCTACCTTCTGCCCCTAACACCCATCTCCTACCCTTTACTGCACACCTGTGCACCTCATAAGATCTCTTTTAAGGACACTCCAGCCTTGCCCACTCTTTACCCCTTGAAAGCGAAATTAATTCCTTCCTTCTTTGCCCTGGGCTCTCCCTATAGGGTCTTTGTGGTGTAGAGTTAGGAGTGTGGGTATATGATACTCACACACAACATTCCAGCTTCTTGGCTTTTCCGATCCTCTGGTACCTGCTGTCTCCTGATGTCAGGACACCACAGGCATCACACACGTGGCACAGTGACTGAATTCCATAAAGGCTGGTTGTTTTTAAAAAACTCACTTCCCCTTTAAGCAGCAACCTAAACTGTATTTTCTCTAACAGCTTACATCACACAAAGGAAGGGACATGAGAAAGGCCAGGTTTGGGTGACTGGTTTTTATCAGAATCGATAATATGTGACAAAGCTCGATTACAGATGGAGACATTATGAGGAGTGGAAAAATCAGTTTGAAAAAGAAAAACCTAAAGAGAAAGGTGATATAGACGGCAAAGAGTTTTTTTTTGCCAGAAAGTTCCACCTCTCTTGTTTTTAATTCCTTGACTACGTTTCTTTCTGTCACGCACTAACGGTTATTCAGTATGTGTGCATCATTACGGGCACGTTCTGATGACAGTCTCGAAATCGTTCAGCCTCGGTTTTCTAAGCGTCCTATTCTGCTATGAAGGGAAACTGTCAAGTAATTTAAGCAGATGACTTGACCTAGTAAAGTGCTGACCCTTCAGAAGCTGTAATCTCATGGTGACTGCTTCTTAGACTCTGAATACCATCAAAAATCTATCATGCACCCTGAGAGAATTGAGAGAAACAGAAGCACCGAGCTATGCATCATTAATTGGAAATGTGACTGGAAGATGTAGATGCGGATTTGAAGAGTTTGCACACAATCAGCGCCCGAAAGCCAGTGTTTGAATTGCTACCACCATCTGGGACTTTGTAACCTGGAGGAGACCTGGAGAGATTATGTAATCCCGGGGCCTCAATTACAGATAAGAGACACTGAACCCAGATAAGTAAATCAAAGTACTTAAAGCTAAATAGTATTTTCATGGGTAGAATTAAAACCCAAGGTTTCTGGACAGCTGAACTTGGACCTTCCACTACATCTGGCTGCCTAGGCAATGTTGGTTACGCACTAAGAATGGAGCTTGATTGAAAGATGGACAAAGGATCTGAATAGACATTTCTCCAAAGAAGATATGCGGATGGCCAATAGACACATGAAAAGATGGTCAACATCACTAATCGCCAGGGAAATGCAAATCAAGCCACAGCACCCTGCCTCCGTTAGGAAGGCTATGACCCCAAAATACACAGACTCACACGTGTTGATGAGGATGTGGAGAACTTGGAACCTTTGTTGGTGGGGATGTAAAATGGTGTAACTGTTATGGTGGTTTTTCAAAAAAATTCATTAAAGACTAGAATTATCACATGATCCAGCAATTTCCCTTCTGGGTGTGACCCAGAAGAACTGAAAGCAAGGGCTCAGATAGAGAGCTGTACATCCATTTTCTTTTTTTTGATTCAGAGTCTCACTACGTCATTCTCAGTAGAGTGCTGCGGTGTCACAGCTCATAGCAACCTCAAACTCTTGGGGTCATGCGATTCTCTTGCCTCAGCCTCCCAAGAAGCTGGGACTACAGGTGCCTGCCACAACGCCTGGCTATTTTTTGTTGCAATTGTCATTGTTGGTTAGCTGGCCCAGGCCGGGTTTGAACCCAGCAACTGTGGTGTATATGGCTGGCGCGCTAATAACCACTGTGCTACGGGTTCAGAGCCTGTACATCCATTTTTATAGCAGAGTTATTTGCAATAGCCAAAAGCTGGAGATAATCCAAGTGGCCCTTGATAGAGGAACTGGTAAACAAAATGTGGCCCATACGTACAATATTATCCAGCTTTAACAGGGAAGGAAATTTTGACAACTGCTACCACATGAATGAAATCTGAGGACACTGTGTTAAGTGGACAAGACAGTCACAAAAGGGCAAAATACATGATTCCACTCATAGGAGGTTCCTATTATAGTCAAATTCACAGAGACAGAACGGAGAAGGGTGGTTGCCATGGGCGGGAGTCTCGGGGGAGTCTCAGGAATGACTGTGTCATAGGGACAAAGCCCCAGTGCTGGTAAATGGATGGATAGCGGTGATGGTGGCTCCGCAAAGGGACGTCTACTTAATGTCACTGAGTTACGCACGTGCCAGCGGTTAGGGTGGTGAATCGTGTGTTAAATATGTTTTGCCACAATTAAAATTTTTAAAACATTGAAAAATGGATGAAAAAATAGAATATACGTATCTTTTTGCACTGAAGACAAAGGGGTGAGAAGGGCTGCCTAGGAGCCTGCAGGAGATGCAGCTATTTCCCCAGCCTGGGGCTGAATCAAGAGTCAGAATGACAAGCATCTAGATGGTTTCTTGTTCTGCTTGGCTCCGCAACAGGTGAGGAGGAGCAGGGATGAGAGGGTGAGGCTGCTGGAGAAAGACATAGGACCAAGAAGAATTTCGGAGACAGAAATGACTAGATTTAGGCAAAGACATGGTGACAAACTCCCAGAACTGAGAGATCCTTAAACCGCCTCCTGCAGATTCAGGCGGCAGAGACGGAAGAAAGTAGTCCATGGTCATTTCAAGGTTTATTACTGGGTGGCTTGGAGAATGGTGTTTCCAAGGACAGCCACGAGCTCACCGGGAAACAGAAAGAAGGAACAAACCAATGCCGGCCTAAAGGACAAGTGGGAGGCGTTGGTAACCCCCAGAAGGACGGTGACAAGCTCGCAGGGAAAAGACTGGGCAAACAGCAGAGCCCCAGGAAACCAGACTTCTCATCCTAACTCTACCACTGATTGAGTCAATTTGGAAGAGTCACTTAATTAACCTCCCCCGGATCCAACTCATCACTCTTCTTCTGTATATGGAGATAATATATACAATTAACTGATACACATGGATTTTAAAAATGAGTTCTATTTATAGGTCATTATGAGACTCAGGGTCTCTGCTGCATTTCTGAATACTGCTCTTTACGAGGGTCATGGATAATGATGAATAACCACATATATTTGGAAGAAGGCCCCGGCTGGGGGGCAGGTCTGCAGTGCTAAGTCCCCTATTTGCATTGTGCTAGGCTCAGTTTTACATACACAAATGATTGAAGTGTAATGAAAAGGCTGATTTGCGGAAATTAGTTGAGTGCTTATATATGTAAAAATCATATTTACTATGATAGATGTAGAAAAAGGTCCCGGGGTCACAAAGCTGATGGTTGGCAGAACTGGGATTCGAACTTGTGCTTCCAAGACCCAGAGGACAGGCTCTTAATTTCCCACTCTGCTGCCCATGAGGGAGAGACACCGAAAAAACTGGGGACATGTTTACCTTCTTTGGAAGGACTTAAGTCTCTGACACGGGGTAGGAGTACTTTCATTCAGAAGAAGAGTGTGCTTATTCTGTATGGATTTGGTAATAAAACAGGATCAGCAGCTCACAGGTGCTTGAAGACAGATTTCAGATGAAACTCATAACAATACAACCTAGATACAATACAACAATACAATAATACAAACTCCTAACAATACAACCTAGAAATGAAAGAACAGCCTCTAAAGCTTTAGTGCTTAAGAGCTTTACTATCCACTGGCTGTGTGACCTCGAGGAAATTACTTAACACCTCTGTGCCTCAATGTCCTCATGTCTGTAACTGGGACAGTGCCAGGACTTAAGTCACAGAGTTGCTGTTAAGTGAGTTGCTACATGGAAAATGCTTAAAAGATGGCTCATAGGAAGGGCTCAAGACACATTAGGTCTTCCGATTGTCATTATTACTGTCCAACACGGAATGCAGGAGATAGATCATGGGATGGGAATGTTTCAGGGAGGAGCTGATTCCTCTGTAGCATGGGAGGCAGTCAGGATGGCCATTTCCTTCCAACATCTGTGCGTACAGAACATTCCAATAGGATGCGATATGACGTGGCACCATGTGACATGCAGTACAACTCAGGGCAATGCCACACAGCAGGACTCAACAGTATCAAGCCTTTTAGTCAGTTCTCTGTTCATCCTCCAGCTTTTGATTCTTATCCTGGATGTTACCCATAGAGGATGGGGTAACTGATACCTGTTATAATCCTGCAAGTCTGGGGACTGGCTCTCCCAGAAATGCCTGATTTTTCACCTTGAAGAACCCAAATGACCCCAAAGGGCACTAACTTCCATGCTATGTAGTTCTCACGACACTTGACGTCCTCAGACTTCCTCAAAGTCACCTCCCACTCGTCTGTCGCACGTAGCCCTCGGCAGGCATGCGAATCAGCTGACGGGTTGAAAATAAATATGCAACTCTGAACCTAATCAGCAGAGGAAAATGCCAGAGTAATAACAAAATGTAATGCTTAATTACAGTAAATATAATCATCGATTTGCTTCATCTCCTTTTCACATTTGCAAGTTTCTATTTTTGTTTGAGTAAGTGTAGATACACATGTCTTTGTTATTAGTCGTTTCAACTCCTTCTTGGACACGACGTATTGATTAGAAAGAAATAAACAAATGCCAGACAGGGGGCCGGGGGAGGTGGTTATTGGGAGACGCCTTGGATTTTTGCAGATGTTGGAGACTCAGGACATATTCTCTTTGGAAAAGACACACGTTTTCCTGTCCTCATGGCAACCTGCGGCAGAATAATAGATAAACCAAAGAAGATGAGGATCTGAAGGTCAGGTCAGACTCGAAGCAACTCTGAAGGGTGCCCACTGTGTTCCTAAGGGTGAGCAGCTCATTTCAAAAGCTGGAGACAAACTTCAACTCTGGACCAGAGATACTATGGATCTTATAATCCCCAAGCCCCCAGGTCATGGACTGGTACAGGGCCCTTGGCGGGAGGTGAGTGCAAGAAGTTAACGGTGGGTGAATGAGTGAAGCTTCATCTCTATTTACAGCCACCCTCCATCACTTTCATCACCCCCTGAGCTCTGCCTCCTGTCAGATCAGCGGTGGCTTTAGATTCTCATAGGAGTGTGAATCCTCCTATAAAGTACCTGTATGAGGGATCTAGGTTGTGTGCTCATTATGAGAATCTAATGCCCCTTCCACTCCTAGTCCATTGAAATATTGTCTTCCATAAAACCAGCCCCTGGTGCCAAAGAGACAGGGGACGCTGCTGTAAACCACTGTTATACCTGTAGACTTAACCCACCCAGTGTCTGGGTCCAACACACAGCTTTTCCACTTGCTGGGTGCTCTTGGGACGTATAACTTCGTGTTTCTGTACCTGAATTAGCTTAGCTACAAAGGGGTAGATGCTCTAAATAATTTCTGCCTCAAGGTGTTAAAAGATAATTCGATTCCAGTCATAGCCTCCTTCCTCTGCCTGGAGCAACACACTCATTAAGACTGGCTGCCACATTCCCTTGAAAGAGGTGCCCTGTATAAAGGTGCATTGTGGTACTGGTACAATGTCCCCAAGAAGGCATTGAAGAAAACTCAGACCCACCAAGCATTTGATGTGTGCCCATGCCTGCCTACTGCTCTGGAGTCCACAGATGTAGTCAGTGGTTGAAAGGAAATAAAATATTTTAATTGCTCTCCTTCAGCTCGGGAGTTAATGAGCTCTGTGGAGTTTATGTGTCATGACTGTTGTGTTCTTTCATCTCTTTTATGGAAACTAGCATTTCATCTCTTAATACAGTCGATTAACACAGGGACACCATAATCTCACCTGGGGACTTGCCTTTGCAAACAATGATAAACAGAGAAGATGCTCTTAGAGGGATTAAGGGTCCAGAGAAGAGAATGAAGAAGTAACAGAAAACCCTTTTTTTGTCGTTTAAGAAACAGTGCCAACAACTTTTTTTCTCCCTGTTTCTGAGGACGTATAGATTTAGGAACATTTAACTTTAAGATGTGGGAAAGCCCTTATGGTAAGGTGATTTCTAAGTTATCAGAGGTTTACACGGAACACTGAGATTTTATTTCCTACGTACAAACCCAGACCTATGTGAACACTCATACACTTGGAATGACAAATGAGCAGTAACATGCAATTATATGCACATCAACAGAAAAAAGCTTAATTCACCCTCCAAAGCACAAAGACAAAATATCCACAAGAATTCACGAACATCATGAGTGAGCCAAAAGCTACATTCTTAAAACTTCCTGAGCTGTACCTGCTTTCAAGTTCAAGTTCTTGGTTTGATAGACCTCAAGGTGATAAAAGATAATTCACAGAAAACTAAAACTCAGGTGCTGTAAGTATTTTAGTTAAAAAAAGAGATAGTAAGAGATTCATCAGGCAACGGGATGCCTCCCATAAAACACCTAATATTTAAATGTTAGTTATGTTTGAGGTCCATAAGTATTTAGTGGGGTTCATGGAAATGTCTTTTAAATACTGCCCTCCTCAGCTTCAACTCATAGTCTGTTCCATTTTAGTCCTTAGGAAGGGAAGGAAAATGGCTGTGACCATCAGAGTTATCTGAGGGGCGGTGCCTGTGGCTCAGTGCGTAGGGCACTGGCCCCATATGCCAAGGGTGGTGGGTTCAAACCTGGCCCTGGCCAAACTGCAACAAAGATAGCCAAGCATTGTGGTGGGCGCCTGTAGTCCCAGCTACTTGGGAGGCTGAGGAAAGAGACTCGCCTAAGCCCAGGAGTTGGAGGTTGCTATGAACTGTGTGATGCCACGGCACTCTTCCAAGGGCGATAAAGTGAGACTCTTGTCTTTACAGAAAGAAAAAAAAAAGTCTGCAGATGACTGTTAGGGGTGTACCCAGGCTGTTAAGAGAGGGCACTTCACATCCCAAAGTGGCACCTGCCTCCATCCCAGCCAGCTCTGATTCTTTTAATTTCTGAGTCCACAGTGTTGATCATAAAAGCAAGGCTATCAATAAGGGAGCTTGGACAGAACAGTGCATTTTTTTTTTTTAAGAGACAGTGTCTTGCTAGAATGAAGTAGCATCACCATAGCGCACAGTAACCTCAACTCCTGGGCTCAAGCAATCCTCCTGCCTCAGCCTCCCTCCTGAGTAGCTGAGACTCCACCGAATCAGCTAATTCTTAAAATTTACTGTAGAGACAGGATCTTGTTATGTCACCCAGGTGGTCTCGAACTCCTACCCTCAAGTGATCCTCCTGCCTTAGTCCCATAAGGCATTATAGGTGTGAGGCTCTGTGCCAGCACAGAGCAGTTTAACATGTGGCCTCCACGGATAAAACAAGCCAGTCTGTGAACTGCTGATAGTAAGTAGTATCAGCTTCATTCTCAGAAGATAATTAGATGGTTATGTTCACTTCTAATACAAATCTGGAACACAGATGATATTATTTCACTGTACAGTTGCTGAATTCGGGGCCTATTAATGAGGCTGAACTGCTTTAGAGCAAATTTCTGTCCAGTCTCTGTACCCATCTGCATCTCCCCCTCCTCCCCCGCCTCTATCTCATCAGCACTTCCAAAAGATTTCACCACGAATGGAGTATTAGGGGCTCGGCCGGTGATTTATTTTTTCTTTCCCCTCTGCATATCCGCTTTCCTATTTCTCAGTCACCTCACCCTTCAGAGCGCCTGCCCCTCTCAGTCCCTGGTGGTTTCCTAGGAAACGTGCTCACCACCTGGATCCCCAACTTATCTCCCTCCCGCCGCCTCCTGCAATAAGCGTTAGCTAATGAAGCAAGGTGGAAACTCATCGGCACTTTTAGAGATGACTCTTTGAAGGCAGGTTCCCAAGTTCACCCTCATTCATGGGAAGAAATCATGGAATCTGAAGACCATGGGCTTTTTCTAGAGAAGTCCCAGCTTAGAATCATAGCTGACATCCTAAGGCCTGGGTTTGTCTCAGGCCTGGAAGTTAGACACATGGCTCAGAGCCTAAGACTGAGGTTATTAAAACTCCCTGATTCCACGTTCTAAGCCCCAGGAAGAAGCTGTGTTCTTATCCATTGGCAGCTCTGGAGCCCGGGAGAGTATGTGTCCCTTGCAGGGGAAGGAACATTGGATGAAAAGAATAGAACCTTCTGCAGTGAGGGTCTCCCTTTCTACTTGTGACTGTCTGTTTCCCTCCTTCCTGTCCCCAGGGTACATTCTCGGAAGTGCAGTTTAAGTTTTGGAGGTATTTAATTAATTTCTTCTCTCCTTTCCCCGCTCTTCTGTTTTAGGAAGGCAGCAAGCCTTTGTCCTCCTCACCTAAGGAGGACTGCACCTCCTCCCACTGCAGCCCCAAGCAGAAATTCCTTACAGGGTACTTCTACCCCAACCTCATGGAAAAGATGTTGCCAGACTTCCTAGGGGTCAAAGAGGAAGAGGGGGTGGGACTTTATGTGACATTAAGGGTAGGCAATGTCATGGGTTCACGTTGTCTCAATATACTAGAATTTACTGAGAAAAAAAAAAAAAGGCGTAGGTAGCCAGGTATACCAGGATATGTTGACATTCTCCCAGCAGAAAAAGTCTAGAAATGCTATTCAGTCAGTGAAAATACCCGACTGGCATGTTGGTTGCACTGACCAAGGGGACCCCAGGGACTAAGCCCTCCTTCTGATCCCCTTTGAGGAGCCTCGGAATTTAGAAAGTGAGAGAGGAGAGGCTCCCCCAGCCAGGAAGGGGGATAGAGCCCAGGCATCCATGAGCAATAGAGATTTCTGCCCTACGCTCTGGCAGAGCCCTGGGGAGGAATCCAGATATCAGAGGGCTCCTGGGAATGCTGGACACTGGTCACTGGGGCCACAGGCCTAGACAAAGACTCCAGGGCCCCACACAAGGCAGGGAAGTCAGAGCTCTCCGATGTCCATCACATGGCTTGACAGTGAGCCATTGGCAGGAACCACGATGGGCTACCATGCAAAGGTCTTAACCATTTTCCACAGAAATGAGGAGTGAGGAAATTGAACCCCTGTTTGTGCAGAGAGACGGTAACTTTGATTCAAATTCATTCAATTTAAGAAAATAAAGAAATGGGCATTATTGTACACTGGGGTTTGTGGACACATTAAGATTCACACCTGCCCCATGTCAATGCTAACTTTTGTATGCTGCCTCCTGAATGATTTTTCTGATGACGACAGACGATAAGGACAATCTATATCAAACATGAATACTGATACTCCCACTCTGCACTCCTGGCAGACATTATTAATCAATCAATCTCCTCTCCCCTAACCCCGACTACACAGGAAAAGTTGGAGCCACAAAGACTTCATTGCAGGGCTCAGCGGCCACAGCAACCAATTGGAACTGGTACAAAACAGGAATCTGATCTGCCTGTCCTGCCTGGAGTGAGGCTGTAGCAGAGTGTAGCTTGCAGAATTATCCCCTAATGGTCCTTCCCAGTGTGAGTTACCTGAGAGGAGTGAAGAGTCACTGGGCAAGAAGATAGGCTTGGAGGGGCTTGTCTGCCTGCACCTGTCCACCTCTGCCCCCAGCTTAGCTCTGTATCACAACAAGTGCCTCTTCCTGGCTGTCCTGTCTTGTGATTTTGTCAACAGGAAGTGCTGATAGGAGAGCAGAGAACAGGAGAAGGCTGCTCAGTGCACCTTTCCCCTCTGGGCCGTCTCCTTCCCGGACTCAGTCCCACCAGCAGTCCCTGCTGCCCTTCTAATTCCTGACAGGTGGCTCAGCCTTCTGTGCGCTGGGGGCTTCCCTTCCTGGCTGTGTCCTTGAAGCTTTAAAGGGGTCCTGGCTTCTTTTTGTGGCCTCACCATCCCCTCAGCCTCTTAGTTCCTCTAACACCTGGGTCATCCATTCCCCATTTGAATGATCTGTGTTTGAGATATGTATCTGGGAAGTATGTAGCAATGACCCCCAATAGGTTATGCAGGGAGGTTTTTTCTTTCTCTTGACTTTAAGGTCTAGTGCAGGGATTTTGAAAGCCAATATCACCTCTGAAGGTGCTGCAGGTTGATGAAGACCGAGGGTCTCTGCTGACCTCTGCCAATGAAGGGGGCAAACAGTAGACCCTAGGAGGACCCAGGGCTGAAGCTGAGTGAGCCTACCCCTAAGATGACCATTGCAAACCCGTTTCCCTTCTTGTTATCACTGAGATTTACAAGGCCTCATTTAAATTGTTCAGCTATATGGAGAGGTTTGATTTCCTTTTAGAAATGCAGGGATCCCTTTCAAGGGTGACCTACTTCTAAGCCCTCAATTTTATTTTAATCTTTAGTTCCTTAAATGTGTCTAAAACAATGAAAACATGTGATCTCCTTATGCTCAGAGTTCTTGTAGAACTCTAAAGTCAAATGAAATTTTAAATTAAATACAAAAATACACAAAATACATACAATTCCAACTAACAGCATTACTTTAACCTGGCGTTGATTTCTGCTTGTTTGTTTTCGGCTAACATGCAATTGCTTCTCTTAGCATGAATGTATTTTCAATGCCTACCCTGTGGGTTCTCTATCACCATACGGTGGGTGAGGAGTCAGTTCTATCTTTTTTTTTTCCCTGCTCAAATTTCTGTAAAACCTTGACTAATACATGGACGTGCCCTTGGCCTACATTGGGCTGAACAACATTTGTTACTAAGAAGATCCCCATTCTTTCCTCCTTAACCTGAAAGAAAGAACCACAGTGGACGGTCTAATCTCAGGCCAGTACTCAACTGTGAAGTCAACAGCAGATGTTTCACAGGCCTCTCAGACTGATTCGTCGTGGCTTTAAGAATACTATGTTGAAAACACAAAATAAACATTCTTACAGAGGCCCACTCTCTTTAGAGAGACAGTGCGAATAAGAGTGACCCTAAGCCCAGGCCAGTCCTGGTGGTCATGAATAGTGAGTGGAAAATTGGGAGAAGGAATGGAATGCCCAAGATTAGCTTCTGTCCCTTCCCATCACACAGACTCTCCTTCCTTTGAGAACCTTAAAGGCTGTGGGCTTGCTTTTAGCCACAGAGCCTAGCAGCTTTCCTTACATTTTCATGAGTTTTAAGTATAGAAAATAAAAACGCGTCACTGTGGTCGGGCTACCTTGATCAATGCCATGTGCAAGGCTGGGTACACCAGGGAAGGCTCTGGGAGATGGGGCTGATGAAATCACAAGTAAATGGTAGGGGAGAATGGCAGTGGATAGACGTTTTGGAGGGAAGTAATCAAATAACTCTTTTTGCTTTCAGTTTTAGGACATAATAAAACAGGTATAATCAATGTGGCAAGGCAGATAGAAACACTCGCACTGTTCCTTTTTGACATCAGCCTTAATCCTGCACAGGTACACATGTCATGAGGCACACCAAAGATACTGGTGTCATTTAAGGAAACGTGATGCCTTCTCCCGGTCACTGTCTTTGGAGAGTGATTTAGCAAAGGTTGGGGCACTGGCACCTCACAGCCCAACAAGTCCTCTCTCGTGTATAGACACTGGGAAACTTTTGCCCATGAGCTCAGGAGATGTATTTATGAATGATCATGGCAGTATTGTTTGTAACGGCTAAAAAAATGTCTACCACAAGATGGTGAATTTATGACTTATGGTAGAGTCATGTAAAGTTGACTCTATGGTAGAGTCATGTAAAGTTGTCAAGGCAGCCAATGCTAGTGCTGGAGAGCGACTACAAACACCCCAGCAGCTCATGCAGCAGGGAAAACGAATGAACTGTTAGGCAACGATGAGTACTCGTGTTGCTGAATCTCAGGTATAAACTGTTGGGTGAAATCATCACATTGAGAAGAATCGGACACTTAGAACACTTACACTGAGATACCATTTCTTGAAAGAATTACAACATCCATGCAGTATTGTTTGCTATCTTACTTTTTGAGATAGGGCATATTTTTAGTAGAGATAGGGTCTTGCTCTTGCTCAGGTTAGTCTCAAACTCTTGAGCTCAAGCCATCCTTCCTCTTTGGCCTCCTAGAGTGCTGGGATTACAGGTGGGAGCCACTGTGTCCAGCCTATTTCTGATTATAAACATTATTACTACAAACATTTTTAATAAAAAAATGAATAAAAGCATAAGATAATAAATACCAAATTCAAGACAGTGATGATCTGCGGCAGGGAGGGGGAAGAGTGTAATGGGGACAGTCCTGGGGGGTTCTACTCCATCAGCAATGTTTTATTTCTCAAAACTCAGTTATATCCACCTGGTTTGTATATTCTGATACCTGAAATAAGTCATAATAAATAAATCAGGTGTTCATGTAAAAGTCAGCTCTCCTTAGAACACACATTAATGGAAACATGTGATGCTTCCATGGACTCCTGGATGCGTCTAGAACACAGCTTGTAATCCCAAGTACAAGTCTTATTCAATGACCTCATTGGGTTACTGCGTCACAGAGCCTTCTTTATCCTTTGTTACTCTATCAAGTCTCTTTCATGAGAACTTCAGTCAGTTAATTGCAATATGCTTTACAGCAATCTAAGCAGGTGTTTTTCTTTTCTTTTCTTTTTTTTTAATTTTAAAGCAGAAACACCCTTGTTTAATGTAGTTGCTATTATTGCTGTGATAGTCCACTGGTTGGTTTGTTGCTCCTGGGATCAGAGCAGAGGGACACATTGGTTTCCAACTCCCTGCTCCTTGGAGCCCAGGCTGGGGGCATTCAGGTCTGAAAGTCTAGATTAGATCTAAAACTAAATTTCAAATAAACTTTCCCTGTGCTCCCCCAAGGGAGGTGCCAGAAGTCAAGCAGTCCACCAAGAGGTCACATCAGTGGCTTCCAGACTGTGGGATCTGGACCCCACACAGAGAGCCTCCAAGTCTTTTCCCTGGCTATTTGTCTATCTCTGTACCCAAATGGAGCCCACAGCCTCCTGTGGATTCTCCTGGGGGAGGGTGCAGGGTCTGGATTCTCCTGCACCCTTCTTCCTGAAGAACTGGGGTCACTATCACCTCTATGTCAAAATGTGAACACCACCAGCCATGACACAAACATGGAGGCATGTGGTATAGTAGCAAGAGTGTAGGATTGGCAGCCAAGGGTTCAGTTCTTGGCTGTACCCCTCAGCGGCTGTAGGGTATAGGTGTAGAATGAGGAATAACAGGTTACTCAGGTGTAAAAGGAGGGATAACATCTAACTAATGTGCTGATAGCAGTGGCTGGAACTCAAATGGCAGCATCGTCCCCATCACCCCAGAGTGCAGACAGCACAGCACCAACATGGCCCTTACTATAGGTGACCCCCACTACTCTGGTTAAGGTGAAGGCCACCTGGTTTCAGCAAATGGCACTCACACACCTGTAGGTGAATTTTAGTCTTCTATTGTATAGCACTGTGTCCCCAACTCCTTGTTAGGAACCAGACTGGACAGCAGGAGCTGAGCAGCCTACAAGCAAAGCTTCATCTGTGTTCACAGCCGCATCCCACTGCTCATACCACCACCTTGTCAGATACGTGCAGCAGTACACTGTCATGGGCATCGGAACCCTAATGCAAATGCGCGTGTGAGGGACCTAGCTTGTGCACTGGGGCTTAGGGTTGTCTCATGTCTGATGACCTGAGATGGAGCTGAGGGGGTAATGCTAGTGCTGGGGAGCGACTACAAACACAGATTATCATTAGCAGAGAGGTAGGACTGCACAGAGACCATAATAAATCAACTACTTGCAGACTCATACCCAGACCATCCTCCCTACCCCCCAGTCCATGAAACAATTGTCTTCCATGAAACCAGTCCCTGGAGTTGGAAGGGTTGTGGACTGCCAGTCACAGCACACACCGGACATGAAGCAGGTACACAATGAATGGAATTGACAAGCCTGAGAACTTCACCTTCAGGGGGTGTGGGTGCCTGGAGGGAATGGGCTGCCCTTCAGTGAGACAAGGGGCATAGAGGTGGCACATGATGAGGTCACACTTACAGTAAGTGTCTCTGGAGCAACCAGGGGTTGCTGAAAGGAATAAAATGGGTGTCTAGCCACGAACCATGGAGAGTAAATGTTGCCTGTCTCAGGGATGCGGCCAAGAAACACGATTCAACCTATAATGCAAACAATACTCTAATTTTAAATTTTCTAATAGCTACATCCAGTAGCATTTCTATACACCAAGAATAGCTGAGAAAAAAAGAAATGAAGAAGGCAATCCCATGTACAATAGCTATAAAAATATAAAATACCTAGAAATACATTGAACCAAGGAGATGAAAGGCCCCTGCAAGGAAAACTATAAAACACTGATGTAAGAAATTGAAGGGGACATAAACAAATGGAAAAACACCCCATGGCTCAGGGACTGGAAGAATTTATGCTGTTAATAATGTGAAAATGACCATATTGCCCAAAGCCATCTGCAGATTTAATGCAATCCCTATTGAAATACCAATGACGTTCTTCACAGAAGTAGAAAAAATAATCCTAAAGTTTATACGGAACCTGAAAAAGAGCCCCAATAGCCAAAGCAATATTGAGCAAAAAGAACAACGGTAGAAGTATGTAAATGCATTAAACTGCATTGTAAGTTCAATCATGTTTTTTCGTAACATCCCTGAGATAGACAACATTTACTCTCCCATGCTTCATGGCTAGACACCCAAGGAGATTTTTTTTCTTTTGATTTTATTCCTTCCAGCAACCGCCGGTTGCTCCAGAGACACTGTAAGTGTGACCTCATCATGTGCCACCTCTATGCCCCCTGTCTCACTGAAGGGCAGCTCACTCCCTCTATATACTTCTACACGACTCCGAAACACACTACAAAGCTGTAGTAATCCAAACATGCTGGCATTAGTATAAAAGCAGACACACAGACCAATGCAACAGAATAGGGAATCTAGATATAAATTAATCCATGTGTTTACAGGCAACTGATTTTCCCTAAGGATGCCAAGAACACACATTGAGGAAAGGACATCTTCTTCAATAAATGGTGTTTGGAAAACTGGATATCAACATGTAGAAGAGTAAAACTAGACTCCTGTCTTTCCCCATATACAAGAATCAACTCAAAATGGATTAAAAACATGAATGTTAAGACCCCAAATTATAAAACCACTAGAAGAAACCACAGGGGAAACACCCTGAGACATTGGTCTAGGTAGGCAAAGGTTTTATGGCAAAAACTTCAAAAGCACAGCAACAAAAACCAAAATAGACAAATGGGACTAGTAAATATGTTATAATGACTATAGCAACTATTTTAGTAACAATAGGAAAGGTCTATTATTAATATATATCCCCAAAACTTCTACACAGCAAAGAAAACAATTAAAAGAGTGAAGACAGAAACTACTGACTGGGAGAAAATATTTGAAACCTTTTTATCTGACAAGGGACTAATACCCAGAATATAAAAGCAACTCAAACAACAGCAAAAAAAAAAAAAAATCCCATTAAAAAGTGGGCAAAGGATCTGAATAGACAATTCTCATAAGACGACATATGACGTATGGACAAGAGGTACATGAAAAAAGTGTGACATCATTACTTGTTAGTGACATGCAAATCAAAACCATAATGAGATGTCATCTTATCCCTGTTGGAACAGCTATCATCAAAAAGACAAAAAATGACAAATTCTGGCAAGAACGCTGACATAAAAGAACTCTCATACACTGATGGTAGAAATGTAAATTAGCACCGCCATTGTGGAAAAGAGTATGGAGATTTCTCAAAGAACTAAAAACAGAACCAGCATTCCCTCCAGCCACCCCACTACTGAGTACTTAGCCAAAGGAAAAGAATCAGGGTATCCAAGGGTAGCTGGACTCCATGCTTATTCCAGCACCGTTAACAACGTCAAAGAAATGGAATCAACCTGAGTATTCATCAACAGATGAGTGCATGAAAGAACACTACCCAGCCATAAAAGGGATGAAATCCGGCCATTTGCAGCAGCATTGATAACACAGGAGGTTGCATGGAGATGGAGAGGCCAGGCACAGAAAGACAAACACTGAGTATTCTCATTCATATATAGGAGCCAAAACATATTGATTTCGTGGAGATATAGCGTGGAATGACAGACACCAGAGGCCAGGAAGCGTGCATGGGGGAAATGAATGAAGAGAGGTTGCTTAATGGGTATATTAAGATCTGTCTGTTACATCCCAACCATTAACATATGGTTAGACAGAAGAAACAGGTCCTAGAGTTTGATAGCATGGTGGGGTTATGGTATCTAACAATAATTTATCGTATATTTATTTCAAGGTATCTTGAAGAGAAGACTGAAAATATTCCCAACACAAAGAAATGGCAAATGTTAGAGGTGAAGGATATCCTTAGTGCCCTAATGGGATCACTGCACGTTGTATGCACACGTGTGCCAGAATATCGCGTGTACACCGTACATATGTGTAAGCATTGTATATCAGTAAACAAGACAAAGCATGAAAAAGGCAAAAATACTTCTCACAGTATACTCACATTATATATAATTATATGTATTTTACATAATGTATTTTGCCAAAATACATCCAATATTATCAAATTACCATGTAATGAATACAAAAATTATTAAGATATTTCATATACACTTTTTCCACTCCATCGTCAAGGTCTTCTGTGTTTTACTGACTTACAGCCCATCTGAATTCAGACCAGCCACATTTCAAGTAGCCACCTGTGGTCAGTGGCCGCTGCGCTAGGCCGGGAAGCTCTCAGTGACTTATTAGATCCATTACAGGAGCCACCAAGCTGGGGCTCACCTAATACAGGTAGTGCAGCAATGACAACTACTTGCTTATTTTGACTGGGTAGTTGCTCCCCAGTGCTCCTGTGTAACTGGGATTTTGGCACAGCCTGGGAGCTCTGGTACTAGCATATTTGGTGGGATGAAGGCCCCAGGCACTTTGAACTTCATGGTTAAGAGCTGATGGTCACAGGCAAAGAATGAACTAGCTCAGCACCCTCAGGGTACAGGAGTGGGGCGGCGTCAGGGAGGGGCTGTGTGGGGCAAAGAGAAGGACGGAGCTGAACCACCCAGTTAACTTGGGCCTTGACCACATTTTCCTCCCAGTGATTTAATAACCACCTTGAGTTTCCCTGTTTTTTGGTCATTTACAATGTTGCATCAGATCTCCTGCTTTATTTAATTGTGTTTCTGTTGGGATTTCTTTGGCAAGTAGGTACCAGGGCACTAGTAATCTCAGCCTAGCGTCAGCGTTGATATTTTTCACATGTACCCATCTAGACATGCCCAAGGGCCTTACCCAAGAAATAGCCACGATTTACCCAATCTATAAAATAAATTAAAAGTTGCTTCAGGGCCTGAAGGCTGAAACGCAAACCCTCCCCCATTCTCACCACACATACAGGCATAGCTTTTAGAATTTCCTTCGTAAGCATTAATTTCGCAATCAACTGACAGCGACCCACAGGCTAAATACGAATCTCCAGCCAAAAATCTAGAGACACCGAAGGATAATGGAACATCCATGTCTGTAAAATTGGGGGTTATTCTGGTGCTCCAAGTGGATTTTTTGAAGTTAGTCTTTAATCTTTGTCGCATTTCCTGGTATCCTATATTTTCTAAACTGATCTCGCAAATGTTAAAGACAGAGTTTTACTTTGAAATTTTAGGAGCACTGACTCCATTTCAGCTTCCCCACTTATAAATGACGTCCGAGTTCTTGCTCTGTGTGTAAGATAAAGACGACCTTCTGGGGCTTAACTGGATCCTCCCGAAGGCATTTTCATCCCTTTGAAGACACGAAGTTGTTACTATTATCATAATTCCTTTTGATTATCAACGTGGAGTTAATTTACCCGCTTGCTATCACCCACTTGGCTTAAAAGCATCACCCTTAGAGAAAAGTAGTTCAGCTTTTGGAAAGACCATCTCCCGCTTCCTGGCTTCTAGAGCTTGTGCTCAGATTTGTCTGCAAGGGAAACGGATTGGGTTTGCTTTGGTTTGTTTGGGGACGCCTGTTCCCACTTTCTCTTCTGTTCGTGCAATCCTGAGGAAATGGATGCGTTGGTTGCCTGAGCTGCAATCCAGGCCCTTAATAAATGTTTGCTGGGTGAGTAAGGAAACGAGATAGGAGAAGCTCCAGGGCACTTTTCTCAGCCCCAACTCTCCTGCATGGGATGGAACAGACAGGTTCCACTGCAAAAGGAACAGAATTGCTACAAATAAGCCAACGCCCCCATTTTTGTGACATTAGAAACCCCCAGACATCCTCCTCCCCCCAACCGTGTTCCCTTCACCCACCACACTCGATTCCAGCTGAATCACACACTGTGTGGCTCATTCCCTGGCTCCCGCCTCTCAGCCGTCTCCTTTTTCCCAACTGAATGAACATCTCGCTCTGCCAGGGCAGCCCCGGACCAGCTCCCTGGGGCTGTTTTCCCTTCTAATGAAGCCCAGGGCCATTGCCTTCCCTTCTTCCACGGGGCTACCTGGTGGCTTCCACAGACTGTGCAGGATTCTCCTGGGTCCACAGGAGCACTATTGGCACACAACAAGTGAAAAGCTGGTAAACCAGCCACAGCTTTGCAAGCCTGACAGCAGCCAGCAGGCATGTGTGATCTCTGCCCAGGTCTTTCATCTGCCTCCTGGGCGTGGAGCTTTTGAGTCCTGAATTTGCCCAGACATGATCTTCAAGCACCATTGGGAAGTGGGTGAGGTGCTTGGGCTGGGAGGCCTGGCAGGGGGGTCCTGGCACCTGTGCCAGTGCTGGTCCCTGTGTTTAGTCTCCATGCCTGGTCACCATCCTTGGTCTTTGTACCTGGTCCCCACCCATGGTCACTGTCCCTGGTCTCTGTCCCTAGTGTCTGTCTCTGGTCCCTGTCCTTGGTCCCTATGTTTGGTGTCTATGCCTGTTCTCTGTCCCTGGTCCCTGCCCCTGATCCCAGTGCTTCACTTCTGAGTGGGCCCAGGAAGCCCATGGCATCGGGAAGCAAATGGAGCAAGAGCAATTTGGGTTCAAATCCCACATTCCCTAAGGCCATGTCTGTGGTGCTGAGGAACTTAGCTCTCTTATTGATAAATGTGGTCAAAATTATCTACTTTATAAAATTCTTATAAGGATTAGATTTTTTTAAAAAAAATTGTTATACTAAATGCTTAATTACCATGTATTACCATGCTTAATTACCAATTATTAAAACTACAGTTAAGATATATATTAAATTTTACAATATAACAAAATATTCAATTTTTATATATATATGTATATTTTTGAGACAGAGTCTTACTCTGTCGCTCTTGGTAGAGTGCTGTGGTGTTACAGCTCACAGCAACCTCCAACTCTTGGGCTTAAGCAATTCTCTTGCCTCAGCCTCCCAAGCAGCTGGGACTACAGGCGCCTGCCACAATTCCTGGCTATTTTTTGTTGCGGTTGCCACTGCTGCTTTTTAGCTGGCCAGGGCCAGGTTCGAACCTGCCACTCTTGGTATACGGGGCCAGTGCCCTACCCACTGAGCCACAGGTGCCACCCTCAATATTTTTATTATAGAATATAACCAACACCAGTGTTTTATAAAAATATATCCACATGCTATATAAATGTTAATGAATTAATCTAAAATTTACCATATATTAAATAATAAGATAGCAATAATTATACAGTATAAAATAGACAACTATTATAAATTGCATATGAACTTTATGGACACTGGACCCCCTGTATAATAGGCTAAGATAATTTATATATTGTTATAATGTACTAAGATTATTATTGTTAATGCACTGTTAAAGTATGGATTAATATTGTCTTGTAATCATGCAAGAAACTAACTTGTTTTACCCTTTTTATTTTTTATTTTATTTATTTATTCTTTGTTGTTGCAATTTGGCCAGGTCCGGGTTTAAACTCGCCACCCTTGGTATACAGGGCCAGCACCCTACTCACTGAGCCACAGGCGCCGCCCTGTTTTACCGTGCTTAGCTAATATCCTCCCTCCACTGAGATGCATTAGAAATAAAATAAAGTTAGCATTTTTTTCCAACTTGCCTAAAGCAAGCACAGCCTTATTTCACCTGGAAAACTGTCGTTTGCTTTGTCAACATTAGTTAAAGTCATGGAAACAGTTAAGGTTCTGAGAAGAAGTCAGGGAGAACACCTGGACTCAGACCAAAGTCAGCGACAGTCTTGGCTTCTGGGGTCTCCACCCCAGTCCCTTCACCCTGGCAGTTATTCAAACCTCAGCAAATGTTTGTTATTAATAATGCAAAAAAGATGGGATGGGAAAAGGAAAACAAGGAGCTGCCCATCCCTTGCCCCTGAGTTTTCTGCCCCTCGACCTCCCCCTGTGGAATTCGCCCTCCCTACACTGGTTCTAAGCAGCTACTGTGGCCTTTATGCCTGGTATTTGTCAACCCCTAGGAGCCCTTATGTATGTTTAGTGACGGTTGGAAGTTCCTCTGCACCCTGCTTTGTGTTAGGTGTACAGGGTGAGCAAAGTAAAGAGGGACAATGACACACTTAGAAGAAATAAGACCTGGTGTCCTATAGATCAGTAGGGTGATTAACATTAATATCATATATTTAAAAATAGCTAGAAGAGAATAATTTGAATCTGCCTGGTGTGAGGAAACAATGAGCATTTGAGGTGATGGATAGCCCCAATTACCCTGATCTGATTATATGAATGTATCAAATTACCATGTGTATCGGAAAATAGGTACATCTAATATATATCAATAAAGAAATAAAAACAAGACTGGCCACCATACATGCCTATAATCCTGACACTCTGGGAGGCCAAGGTGAGTGGATCATCTGAGCTTAGGTGTTCAAGACCAGCCTGAGCAAGAGCAAATCCCATCTCTAGTAAAAATAGAAACAATTAGCAGGGTGTTGTGGTGGGTGCCTATAGGTCAGTTACTTGGGAGGCTGAGGCAAGAGGATCTCACGAACCCAGGAGTTTGAGGTTGCTGTGAGCTGTGATGTCATGACACTCTACCCAAGGTGACAGAGTGAGACTGTCTCAAAAATAAGAAAAATAAAAATGAGATATTGTGAAGTGTGCTTTTAAAAGGCTCACAGACCATTGCAAGAGACAGCAAATAAATACATGGTTGCCTGGAGTGGGCGGAAGGCTTGAAACAAGGCAGGCAGAGTGTGCTGTGGGTGCCCAGTTAAGTCTTGGGGCCCCAGGGGTTTTCCAGAGGAAGCGCTTCCAACCTGCCACTTAAACAGTTAAGTTGGAATGGCAAAGTGGGTGGGCATGAGAGATTAGCACCTTAGCACCATAAGGTCTGGAGGCTCAGAAAGTCCAGCACACTCAGGGAGCTCAAAATGTTCCCCAGGGGTGAAAGGATTCTCTGCATCAGAGTCCTCTAACCAAAACGCGGATCCTTTGAGCTCCACCTCCCCTCCATTTAATGAATCGGGATCTCTGAAAAGAGGCCTGGGAACGTGCATTTAAGTCATAAACACATAGTTGGGGGACCTGAAGGCTCGACTGAGGCCTGAACTGCTAGTGTAGAGTGTCTTGGGGGAGAACCAAGACTGCTGAGGCAGGTGGGTGGATGAGGGTCAACAGCCTGGAGGTCCAGGGAGACCCTCAAACCTCATTAGGGTCATAGGCAGTGGTGCTGGTAAGTGAACAACAGTGGGCTCCGGGGTGGGATTTGGGGGGGCGGTGACTTGTAGTTTGCCCACTTCTGGGTGGTAAAAACTATAATGATCACGTGAGATAATGAGCATCCAACTTTGTTAAGATCTATGGTGCAAAAGGCAGGCTGTTATTCTTTTCTGGAGGGGATGCAGTCTGGCTTACGCTGAACCTATGGTCCTTCTAAGTAATCCACCTATCATAATCATTTGGTATGAAAGGTCTTATTGCAATGAGAGCTGGTTTACTCTACAAAGGCACCTGTTTTATTCTAACCCTTTTGAGCTGTACCTCAGCAGGGATCTTGCAGGCAGGAAGCCCCTCCTCCTGTGTTTTGGCTAACAGCATCAGCCTAGAGATGGGCTGCCTGCTTCTCCCACTTGAACGCATGACAGTGAAAATTCCTTTCAAACACTTGTCAGGAGACTTGTATTTCTGTGCATAATTATTCATCTATTTGTTCACACATTGATACTAGCCATAGCTAACATTTATTATGGTGTGCCAAGGCGTTGGAGATGTGAACATATTTACTTCTAACAATGACCCCTAACAGGTCCTATTACAATATGCATTTTATACACGCGGGAACTGAAGCCCAGAAAAGTTCCATCTTAGCAAGTGACAGAGCTGGGATCTGAACCCCGGGAGTCAGACTGAACAGGCCATGCTGCCTCTGACATTTCCTTTTCAGTGACCAAATAAATTGTCTATAGCCCTCAACTTTCTTTCCACAGCTCACACACTCTTTAAAAAGGATGGTTCTAAAAAACAATAAAGCCGTTTCCTGTTTGTACCCAACTGAGTTCAGCAGTTCAATCCATGTGCCTCTGCAGCTCTCTGTAAGGGAACTTGACTCATGTTTCCTACACAAACCTCTTTCTGGTTTCCTTGGCTTTATGGTAAAGATCTCATAGTACCATAAAAACAGGGAGTGTCTGCATCAGCTCCTCCTGCTTCCCAGGTAGGATCAGACCTTTTCAGGTAGGATTATACCTTCTTATCGCTGAGGTTTCCTGATGGTCTCAAATTTTCTTAGGGAAGCCTTTTGTTTTCAGGAAACATTTCCTCGAGTTTAGTCTACACCTGTGACTCTGCAGCACCAGCACACCTCTTCTTCAAGCCTCCACTGAGATAAGCATGGGCCGTCATCGGCATGTGTGTGATCTTGCGTGGTATTTTGTGTATTTGAGGCAATTATCCACCATCTTACCCCACTCAGGCTAGACTATTCCTTAGTCTGTTAGGGACTGTTGGATCTCAGAGTTAATTATGTGATTTTAATATTTTATCAACTGCATGCATCAAGTAGGTGGAACATGGCATATCATTCCAGCCTCTATCCTCCATGGAGCGTTGGCAAAGTTTTAAGCAGATATCGCATAATTCTAAGGGACTTAAAGGATTTCATTCATTGTGTAATAATTTTCCTGGAGAGCCACAGAGACTTAATTGTATTTTTTTTTTTTTTTTGAGACAGAGTCTCACTATGTCACCCTCACAGCCACCTCAAACTCTTGGGCTAAAGTGATTCTCTTGCCTCAGCCTCCCAAGTAGCTGGGACTACAGGCGCCCACCACAATGCCTGGCTATTTTTCGTTGCAGTTGGCATTGTTAGTTAGCTGGCCTGGGCTGGGTTCAAACCCACCAACTTGGTGTATGTGGCTAGCGCCACAACCATTGTGCTATGGGCACCGAGCCTTAACTATACTCTTAAAATTCTTTCTTTTGCTATCTTGCCTGTAATTTTAGAATTTTGTTGTATCTTATATCTGTATATCTAATGTGTTTCCAAAATTGCAGCATGGTCTTGAAAGGGAACATTCTTGAATGAACTCTAGCTATAGGTGACAACGATTTATCCCTGGGGACATAAGAGCCAGGCCTTGGCTGGGCATGATTCTTGTGTTAATTTCAAATGCTCATTCTTCATCAGATCACTTTCCACTTCCCTTAATTGTCCGCAGGTAAAATGGCCCCATACTCTGGGAAGACTTCCTTTAGAAAGTTTCTCTAGGGTACAAATCAGAAGCTGCTCCCTTAAAAATGTAACTCAAGTGCAGTAAGTGATACCAAGTCTTTGGGACACAATTGAAACAGGTTCAGAGGGACAGAAAAAGACGCGTTCCCTGAGGAGGCAGGTCACTGTAAATTGAGAGCTTGCATGAAAGGCAGAGGTATTGGAGCATTGTGAAAACTCTAATTAGCACACAAAATAGTTATTAAACTTTTTTAAAGTTGGAATCTTATCCCTTCTAGAGGCTAATTCCAATCTATTTCAAAACACAGCTGTAATCTTGTTTGGATGTAAAAGATGGCCCTACAAGCAACCCATCTTTCCTCCCCTCTCCTTCTCTGCCCTCTCCTCTCATCTTCTCTTCTTTCATTCAACCCTCCCTCCCTCTTCATCTTCTCTGGATGCTGCATTTTCTCCAGCATGGGCTCCTGACAGCCGTAAACAGTAAAGCTGTGACCTGCATTCACGTGGCCTCACTGAGGTGCTCACTGCAAATTTTACAGCAAGCGTTGGCAAAGCAGGAATCAGAGGCAGCTGAACCCGAGGGGAATTTCTTGTCAGCCTTCCTCACTGGCAGCAGTGTTCAGAGGATTAGGTCAGAGAATTCAAAATCAAATTTAAAAAAAAAAGCACATTTAAAAAGTGCACAAAGCTGATGAATTATAAAATGATTGCCTTTACTCTCATGGAAAAAAAACTCAATCCATTTCTCCCCCTTTCCCCCCTTCTTTTCTTTTCTTTTCTTTTCTCCTTCCTCTCCCATCCCCACCTTCCTCTGCAAACATCATTTACTGTGGTTGGGATTCCAAGATCTGTGTCACGGCCTGCCGGAGGCCAGTTGGAAGTCTATCTATCAGCCTGGAGACTCTTTTAAATTGTATTATGTAGAGAAAAAAAAGGCGTAAGTGGTGTGCTTAAGTGAATGCAGCCCAAGCAGAGCTCAGGCTAGGTGTCACCGACAGTGTGCTCACTGTGATCGGGGAGGCCAGCTGCCACCCTGTCTGTTTCCAGGTGCGCCAGCCTGGCTGTCCACCCAGGAGACAGGGCCCGTTCAGGTGCCCTCCCTGCAGCTGCCTTGATTTCAATGCTCACGAACATTGCGCTCACCCCATTTTGCCACTTCCAGTTAATCTCATGCATATTTATGTGCCAATTATGCAAATCCCAAGATAAAAATGCATTAAGCACCCATGATTTAGACTGGTTAAGTCCATTACATAGCATAATGAAATTACCCTATGATGTCCAATTTACCTCAACACTCGCTTTCAACTGTCCGGGAGTTACTAAGTAACCACAACAAACCAAAATGTAGCTCCAGGAGACTTTCTTTGTCTGACACATCATGATACTAGGAAATCAGAAACTTCAAACTCAATCCTCAGCAAGGGGAGAAGATATTCCCCCTTAGACTTAACAAGGCATAATGTGGTCCAAGCTTAAGAATGCCAATACATTGTCACTGATAACGTCTTTGGGTACATTAAAAGTATTGCTGGGCAATTTCAACAACACAGGATGGAGCGATGTAGGGACTAAACTCACATCTCATCAATGGGATTCTCCTCTCATCGTCTCACATGAGTTTTGTTTCCTGAGTCATGAGATGATACTGTAGGTTACTGAATTCAAACGTGATTGGAATTTCCAAAGTGGAAATCCATTTCCAGGGTCAGAAATAAAAAGATTCAAAAAGAATTCCCAGAAGCAATTTTAAACACAGATACAAATTTCTTGAAATCTAAAAACCGAATGACTTGAATGAGTCCATTTGCCACGTAGAGGTTTTGTGTTTGAACATTGATGGGACCAAAGCCCCTATAGTTTCCCTGTTCTTTGGATATATAATGGACAAGGAATAAACCAGGATGGGAAAGAAACAGATAAACGTATGAGCAATCTGACCCACTGACATCCATTCCCACCCCCTTCTCGAACACGCCATTGTAATCGGCTCCTAGTGTGATTTACACAGGACCTGGGTCCTGATTTATTGGCATAGGGAACCCTTCTCAAAGTCCACCAGAGCTGTTCTTGTGTGAGGTTACGAGCACGGGTCTGTAGGTCTGCTAGGCGCTGGAGAGTGCACCGTTCCAGGACAGTTTGTACAAAGCAGCAATTTCAAAAGCTGGTCAGATGACAGATGATGATACCAGCCCCTAAAGCATTCAAACCTCATCCTGTCGGGAAGAGGGACTGGGAAGCCCCAGGCATTTGCCATGATCTTTGCTGTGGGAGGGGACACGTGAACTCACACCTGCTGTCTCTACAATGCCTTGGACTGAAGTGTGCAGCCCACACACAACAGGACTTCAGCGATATTCTCAGCAAGAACAAATGGGTCACCAAGTGGGTCTCAAAGATCAGGCAGCCGGCGAGGGGCTGGAGTTAGCAGCTTTGTAACAAACTCTCACTGGAGGTGTCCTTATAATGAAGGACTCCCACACTATTGGTGAAATGTGACAGAAAGAGGGAGTTCTCCCAAGGGACAGGGTGCCTCATGCACAAGACCTAGTTTGAACACTCTCTGAAAACATCATGATCACCAACTAGAGGGGGAAAAAATCTCCCACGACAAAAGAGTGTATTTGTGTCCGAATTACTAAATGGGGGGGATCAAAGAGACGAGGGCAATCGAAGCCTTATTCTGTTGGTTCTAACTCCAATGCTTTAGAGAACTCTTTGCCTCTGATTTTAATTTCTAATTAAAAAAAGTACTATGTCTAACATTATTTAAAACTTTTGGCCCCATCCATGTAGGTGGATGTAGCAGATACCATCATCGGAGATACCCGCATCATCTGAGCTTATAATGGAAAACTCCATGTTCAAAGCATCCCTTCTCAAAAGGCAAACTCCAGCCACGGAGAACAAGTGCTCAGAGTCTCCCGGAGACCCTACGGCACCTCCCCATAAGCATTTTCTAAATGTTCTAGGACCAAGTTCAAGATGTCAGGTTAGCACAGCGCTCTGAAATCCTTTCTGTAGGTCTGCTAGTTTTTCCCAGAACACGCCGGCTTACAGAATGCATTAACCTACTTTCGGCACAGAGGATTCCCCGTCCTCCCGCTCCGAATAAGAGGAGGAGGAAGGAGGGTATTTCGAGAGGGGCTGGGCGTGCTCTTTGCCTTAAACGTGTTACTCTTCTGCTAAACGGCTGTGCAGCCTGAGAAACTGGCTCCCTCACGCACACCAGCAGCTCAGAGGGTTGCATGGCCCCCAAACCAGAGTGAGTGGAAATCCTGCTAAAATATGGCTGTCTAATCAAGCGAGAGCGAACTCATTTACCGAGACTCCCATTGTCCAGGCTGACAGATGGCTCGCTCCCCTCTGCTCTCCCCCTGCCCAGATCGCGGCTGCCTCCCAGGCAAGCCTATTCTTTGAGAGATCCAGTTGCAATCGCCGGCAGCCTAGTTCTGAAATAAGACAAAAGCTGCCCGAGCCTCCCATGCACACAGCTTTCTCTGCACCTCCCAGCAGAAGGGAAAGGAATCCGGGATCCATCCCCTTACCTTCGTCCTCATCGGAGACAGGAGCCCTTCCATTTTGGCGGAAGCCTCATGCCAGTTTCTCTCTTCTGCAAGTTACTCTCCCTGCCTGCCGCCCTTAAGCATCCCACATGAAAAAAACCACGTCCATGTCGGAGCCGCCGGTGGCTCCGCGCTCCTGGGTGGCGCCGCCAGCGCCTGCCACCGCCTCTAACTTGAATCCCCAGCTCCCGGAGAGCGCTGCTCCCGGAGAAGCCCGCGCTGGTCCTCGCCCTGGTCCCCTCTCTCTTTCTCCCTCTCCCGCGCGCTCTCTCCTCCCTCTCTCTCCTCCCTCGCTCTTTCCATAATCTGCCTACAGCTCTCAGTGTACCCTGCTCACTTGACAAATGATCCCCGTCTTAGGTAGCGCGTTTGAGCCAAGAAAAAGTGATTTGAACCAAACCACAGGGAACAGCAGGGCAGCGGAGCATCCCCACCCCCACCCCTTGGGCTCTGAGGCTTGTTCTCTCTAGGGCTGCCAGCGCCACTTCATTCATTCATTCATTAATTCCTCTTTTAAGAGATGGGACCGCCACAGGAATGGGTCCGGTTGACACCATTACTCAGCTGCTTTGCTGACTTGTGTGCAGAAAGCAGAGAAATCCTTCTGCTTGGATATTTCTAAACACCCATGTTTAGCCCAGTATAGATCTAACATCTGGGTAGTTCACTGGATGTTTTTTTTTCTCAGCAGCTTAAACAGATGTTTAGAAGCTCATAGCCATAGCCCCTTCTTAGAGAAAGTTTCAAAAATGGATTTCTGGACTCCAAGCCTGAGCAGTTGCACAGTACATAGTCTAAGTGTGAGCGTGTGCGTGCACACGTGCATGTGTGTGTGCATGCATGTACTATCCAGAACTCCAAATAGATCAGTGTGGACTGTTTCATTCAGCACCTAGAAAAGTCAGACAACGGCAGAAAAAAAATGGCAAAGACCCAGGTCAGAGCACAATGATGTTGAAAAGATGCAATTTTCCTGAACTTCCTTCTGTTATTTGGAGATAATTCAGTATCCCTCCTTCAACTAATAGCTTCTCCTTAATCATAGCTAAGCACACCTATGCTGTCACAGAGATGCCAGGACACTTTCGCACCATATATGGGATACACACATGCCCTGTGTGACTGGTCAAGGCTATGTAAGGCTAATGTCCCCTGTGTCTTGTCCCAGGATGGAACAGGTCCCTCTTCCCATCTAGCAGCTGGGGTGATGGAGACACTGTCCTCCAACGGGAGTCACAGGCTGACCTCCAGACCCAGCGCCCCCCCTTTATTGGTGTTTCCATCCCTAATTAACACACTTCCCCCCCTCTAGTTCATGCCTAAAGATCTTCATAATCTACACCAGCTCTGTTACCCCCAATTCGCCCTCTTAGTTCCTCTTGAATTCTTAACCTTTCCCTACTTCACCTTAGGTACCAGGCAGCAACCTCATTCTCATTCAACCAGACACGTAGATCCTTGGACCAGAGTCTTAACATCCTGACAAATCTTCAGTAGTCCCAACATATCCTATGCAAAGCCTCCCAAGTAGCTGGGACTATCAGTGCCCGCCACAACACCTGGCTATTTTTTTTTTTAGCCGTAGCTGTCATTGTTGTTTAGCAGACCCCAGCCAGTATCGAATTCACCAGCCCAGGTGTATGTGGCCAGCACCCTAACCACTGGGCTGTGGGTGCCAAGCCCTTATTTTGTCTTTTTATCCAATATCCTAGTGCTTGGGGCCCCCTCTTCTTCTCTTTCATTCCTTGAGCTAATCGAGAAATAGTTGGAACGCACTTGCTATGCACTGGAACCTGTTCTACTCTCTTATGACACAGTGGAGAACAGGGTTGACCAAGCTTTTGTCCCCTAGCAGCTTTGATACAAAACTCAAGCATCTCACCCAGCCCCTCTGTCATGGCCCTGTTTCTATCACCCTCCCCCATGTCACTGGGTTTCTAAGGTTGTAAACCCTGTGATATATTTCCACTTGCAGTCTACCGTCCCCCTCTTAACCACTCTTCTACTTGTTATCAACTTTCTCTAATGAAACTAAAACCCAAGTTGTCTCCACAAGAGTTTCATTCCTTCACCTCCATCTATAACTCTACCTCCTTTCCTCTTCCCCAAACCCTTTCTTCCTCTATCTTTTCAAAGGCTCTTTCCTCTGGGGAGATAGACAGGCAAGGAAATAGTTATTTATTCAAGACAGAGAAACTGAATAAAGCTTCTCACCCACCCAGTTACTGGCCTTGGAACATTATAATGAACTTGTTATGCACTCGTTGTGGAGATACCACTTGCTACATTTGACTTTCACTTGGTCTGAATCCTGAACCACCAGAACAACCTACACCCACTATTTGCTTTTTCTTTTCAACGACTCTTTTCGGAAGCAGTCTGTTTTGTTCTTGGTCCCTTCCTACTCCTAGAAACCGTCTTCCCAGAATTCCCAGTCATTCTCCCTTCTCAAGAGTTTTCCCTTCAATCTCCTTAAGCCCCTCCTCCATGAGGGAGGTGCCTCCTTTTTGTTGCTACTGGGCAGAAGCTTAGACTGAGTAAGGTGCATGCCCTGTGGGCCTGCATTTAGGTCAACGAGGCCACTATTTCTTATTGCACTAGAAAAATAATTCCTCCACCAACACAACACATACGAAGAGTTAAAAGCATATTTAAGTTTCTGTTCTTGGCAGCTGCAAAGTAAGCATGTTATTTAGGCTATCGTGTTAACTTTCAGTACCTTATTTACTTATTCAGAAAACCAAGGTTCATTGACCACCACCCACCTCCTGCCAGGTACTGTGTTAGGCACTTATCTTACTGAGAATCATGTGTTTATCACAGATAAATAGTTATCTATAAAGAGTAATACACTATCAATTTTGTACCTATCGTTTCCAAGTCCTTTCTTGGTGATTCCATCTTTTATGTGTATATATAAAGCGGTTTTTTGAAGGGAATGGGAGCAGAGGGTAGGGGTGGGAGGTTAAGAAACCTTTTAACCAGGGCAATAAGCATGTGAGGTCACTGAAGAATGATCAGTAGATTATTCAGCATCCCCACCTTCTTGACAGGGATCGAGGTTGCCAAAATATTCAGAAGTGGAAAGAGCAATTCGCGTTTCCCCCTCCCAGACTTCTCTGAGCAAGGGCACTCTCTTATGTTCCAGAAAAAGTTCCTTTAGCCTCCAAAAGGGCAGAATTTACAATCTGAGGTTAAGCCAACCTTAGGGGAAAATGTCAATAAATATCAAATATGTAGAAACCAGTGAAATATTGATTGTTTGCACTGCAAGGGACAGACAGTCTTAGTTGAAATTTGACTAAAAAAATTTCCTCCGTGGTGGGGAAGCTTCCAACCTGCAGATGCAACCTCCCTGCACCAACGAGCCTCTCTTAGCTAATGCCCTTGTGCTTTGAGCTATTCTCTTCCCCATTTTTGATATTAAGAAGAGAAATAATAACTTACAATAAACTTCCCTAAACTGGGAGCACTTGTAAATGTCACAAAGGCTTTTAGGGATGTCACCGTCAGAGGCTCCGATCTTCCATCTCTCTTGCAGTAAAACACTGACTCTTCTCTGCACCTCTGCCTTTTTTGAGGTTAATTTCTTTAGGCTCCTTGGAATCTCTGGGGACCACAGCTAGTCACACAATTAAGGGTGATGATCTGGGGGTCATGTTGTCTTACTTCATAAACAGTTTTTGATTTATTAACATAAGTGAACTGACATCCATTGAAGGTTTACTCTCTGTGACCTCCTCATCAGTCTTATACTTCTTAGCTGGAAACATCCTCATTTAGATTTTGGCTTTAGGGAGATAATAGAAAGGGCCTTCCTCCCAAATCAGTCCCAGATATGCTGAGTGACTCTGGTGGAGTTACTTAACAAACACGGCAA
Source organism: Galago senegalensis (assembly GCA_963575145.1). NCBI lineage: Eukaryota > Metazoa > Chordata > Mammalia > Primates > Galagidae > Galago > Galago senegalensis. The sequence goes on from CAUYTI010084837.1 coordinate 61,904, forward strand.
ATTCGTTTCCTACTTGCTCTCTGACCCTCATCCTAAACCACATATATTTGCTTTCATTTATAATATAAAAATCAGAACCTAGAACAGGGAAAAAATTTCACTGACTACACGCTAAATAGGTGCTCACCGAAAAATTGTGACTTAATTCCCAAGTGCATGAATTTCTTTGTGTCTGTGTAAGGATAAACATTCTATAAGTGATTGCAACTCAAAAATGACCTAGCCATTGATGTTATTCCAAGTCCCTTTTAAACACCTCACAATAATCCCGTTTGATATAGCAGGTATTAATTTCCATTTTACAAGGTTGGAAAAGTGAAGAGAAAGCAAGTCATATTTATGGAACATCAACTTTTCCCCCAGGAGCTGAACTAGGTACTTTTAAGGGCCATCTTATTTCATTTTCGAAGGTGTATTATTCTTCCTATTTAACAGATGACCTGAGGATTGAGAGAATTAAGTATGGTGGTCGATGGGATCATTTGTTCCCAATTATTCATGCATTTTGTTAGCCATGCCATGTGTGCTACATCACTTTGCCACCCTCATTTTTCTCTGGGCATGGTTATGTGACTTATTTTGGCCAACAGAATAAACAAATACGGTGCAAATTGAATCTTGAAAATGTCTACGGGGAAGATACGCCCAGGCTGATCCCAGCAGGAGAAGAATCATCCATTCTCTGCTAAGAAATGACAAGTGGGCCAGGCCAGCCAAGATCAGCTGAGCCCCAGCCTAGACCTGTGATATTCTGCCAACTCACATGGCACCAGACAATGTGGTTATTACATAGCTAATGGCAACAATAGTTAATCCAAGATCACAGGGTTCATGAACAGGAGAGCCAGATCTGGAATCCCAAAGACAGGTCTTCTCACATCAAATTTTAAGTTCTTCTGACTCTCCCACAGTTCTGTAGCTGACCATGTAGGGTCAGGGCTGTGTGATTAGTGAAGTGTTTTCCATACCTCCACATCAATGTCTGAGCTCTAAGACACACATGCCAGTGCTTTTATGATATTGAATAGCAAACAGAGGAGCCACTGTAGTTTACTCAAACATTCTCTAAAACTGTGGCAGATTGACATAAAAACAGTGGTGTTAGGTTCTACATCTCAGTTGGTTATTCATCTTATCTTTATAATGTTTTAGACTCTCTGCCCCATTTTCTAAAGAACACTGATTGCCTAAGTTATCAGCAATTGGTACAGAAGTTAATTAGAATCTAGCCCTGGGAGGCTTCTTCCTTCAGTAGTTCCTGTCTTTTCTGAAAACCGCCACAGTGGGGAAAAAAATAAATTGCTTTCTTTTTCATTATCATAAACACTTTAGCTGGAAATGGCTCTCTACCTGTCCCTGTGTTTTATGAAAATGTAGGGGGAACAGAGAGACATTATTGTGCAGTGTTTGGAAATATGTGTTTGTATTTCTTTTCTTTCTCTTTTTTCTTGAAGGTTTTTGGTTTAAATGCTTTTGTCAAGAGTGAGAAGAAAACCAACAGCTGCTGCAGACTCAGATCATTATGCCTGTGTTTGCTAAGACGACCTTGGGGATCAGAGATGGGGCGAGAGCTGGGAGCCGGGCACCCAGGTGGAAGAAATGCCTCCTTCCTCCTGATCATCACAGAGGGGGAAACAGCGGATGTTCTTGCAAAGTTGGCAAGAACATCAACTGTGTTCTTGTGGGGCAACTGTGGGGCACCCCTCTTTCAGCCCTCCTGCTTCCGTTGGGGTAGTTATTTCAAAGCCCCCAAATAAGGGAAGTGTGCTGAAGAAAAATTATGTAGGGAAGCATCTTATTTGAATTTTTGACAAAAACGTGTATATATTTGGGGCATGAAATGGGATATTCTAATATATGTGTACATTGTGAAATGATTACCATGGAAACATGTTTTCTTGATGGTGCTCTCAAAATGTTCAGAATCTGTCAGGCCTCAGACAAATTTGCTTTTAAAAGTTTTATTTTGTTCATTTGTATGTTTTTCTAAAAAGAGACCCCAACACTACCACCAAATTGCCTCCTCCTTGTTTTTCAAAACCTTGACGGGGAGAGACCAGAAATGATTTTATAGTGATCGATGGAGACACGAATCTGTACGGTTTCTGTTTCTGAAATGTCTTTGAATCTTCAAGCTATAAAACAGAATTAGATTTTTTTCCCAGAGATTGGGTCTTTCCTGTTCTCTAGAGGGAGGATAGGAAGAATGAAAGAAACTCCATCTTTTATCTTAAAAGCACTCATGAACCACTGAAGTCATCTAAGTTTGATACTGGGATGTGACACGGTTCCTTCAAGGCACACCTACAAGGTTGGACAATTAAGTTCACGAACTTGTTCTACAAAAAATGCTACATGCCTCCTTGCTGAATCATCACTGCTGCCACCTTCAAAGAACCCCCCTTGTGAAGCTATGCATCAGTGCCAGCGCCTAGTCCACCCTTCCAGGTAATTTTGAAACTCCTTTTTCTGGAATGGGTGTCAGAGTTGTCACTGTATGAGGTCTGACAGTTAAGTCCAGGAATTCATTCTAGAAAAAGTGCTTTGGAGGTTAGACTAGGCACTGGCGTCCCTGTATAGCGTCCCAAGGGGAGTACTTCGAAGGTAACTGCCGTGATGTTCAAACACATGAAAACCCGACACTTTTTCAAGGATGAGTTCAGGAACTTAATTGTCTGACCTCCCATGCTAAGAACTTGTTGGGTCATGGCAGACGTAGCCAGAGGCGCTGCCCTGAGCTTACCAGGATGAGGATATCTGGTGACCACACTTGAACCACTCCAAGGATTGGAGGTGATTATTCCTCAAATCAGGGGTCCTCAAATTTTTTAAACAGGGGGTCAGTTCCCTCAGACCATTGGAGGGCCGGACTGCGGGCCCCAGGATGAGTTGGCTGCTAAGCAGGACAGGCAGCAGCGGCAAAAACATCCCACGGGCCAAATAAATGCCCTTGGCGGGCCGCATGTGGCCTGCGGGCCGCAGTTTGAGGATGCCTGCTAAATGATCTGAGTTCTACTGAGCGAGAACTAGCATCAACTGAAGTGGAACAAAAGTTGGGGGAAGGATCGATTTCATCTGGGAGTACTGCTTAAGGCTTCACAGAGAGGCCGGAGCCAGCTTCTAGCACACAGAGGAGATCGCCATGTGGGGGCATGGGGGCTGCCACAGGTGAGACACAAGTGAGAAAGGTAGGCATTGCGAGAGGATTTCAGGCAGAGAGACCATCACATACCAAAAAAAAAAAAAAAGGATAGATTCACAAAATAATGTACTTTAGGACAAAAGGAAGAACCTAAAGTTTACAGAGTGCTCTGCAGGGTATACGGTTTCAGATTTTTTCTTAATCTGTACCTCACTTTAGTGGGAAACATTTATTTGCCACGCACCGTGAAATAGTGTCCAGGCAGAAGTCACTTTATGCCATCGGGGGGTGTCTTGAAAAGTAGTCCATTAACTTACTTAAAAACCTCCAGGCAATTCTTGGGTACTGTGAAAGTTATTTAACTTTATAAGCTGGGGTGGGCCATACTTGTATAGTACTTGAAGGCCTCTCTCATTAACAGTAGTGGGATTGCCTCCTAATGGAATGATGTTCCGAATTGCGACCTTTCAAAACCACAAATGTGCCCCAATTTGCATTGTTTTCATAGCTCCGAGGGGTTTTTCAGATCAATCCTCCATCTTAAATTTAGTCTGCCAGTTTCAACCCGAGGCATGAAGGAAAGTAATTGCTTTCTTTCAATTTCTCGCTGTGTCAAAATAATGAAATTAACGATAGATAGGCACAGGCATCTTATTCCCAAACCTGGAAAGGCATTCTGTTGTGCCAACTAAAATCTTCACTGCAGTATCTTCAGTAGGCTTCTTAAAGGCAGAACTACCATCTCGTTGGTTTTTGTTTTTTCATAAACAGAAAGAGAGACATTGATGCTTGAGGTCGCAAAGTCAGTTGGCATTCTGATCGCACAGAAGGCATATTTCTCCCTCATTGGAAGACGACATGATTTTTCTCACTTGGAACCATCGTGTGAACCTATAGCACTGGCTTTAAACAGGATGGTAATTAATCCTAAGGACCAAGAGAAATTAGGAGCTCTGGAGTACAGCGGCAGAGAGAAAGGCTTGTTTTAAATACTGGGCTGTGGTTCCCTGACTGTGGCCTGGGAACAGGGGGTGGGCCTATTAAAACCAGAGAACCAGAGCTCTTACATCTGAACCCATTTTCTAGACCATTGAGTAAGCCTGGTTATCTTCATTTCTCTTAGGAACTTCCTATTCTATTAAATTTAAAAATGGGAAAATTGCTACTTTTTTAAACACTAAAAGAGGTAGCTATGCTCCCCCCGCTCCGCCCCATGTAAGCAAATTCCTTTGCTCAACAAAAGTTGAAGCTCTTCATGCAAGGCCCTGAGCCCATCTCCTGAGAGGTCCTCTGGACACGCACAAAAGCCTGTGCCCGGGCTGGACAAGCGTGGCCTCTGTCTGCTGAAATAAGCTTCCTGAAGCTTCCTTTCAGAGAAGGCCAGCTGTGCGGCACGTGTGCTAAGTGTCAGAAATGAAGGAAGAGAAGTTGGGGGAATAAAGGCAGCTTTCTTTTTCTTTTTTTCTCTTTTTAAGGCAGTGCTGGATCTCCTTACCATATCCCCACGTGAGGACTTGCCAGGATGCAGCCGGTGGTATCATGGCACATAAACAGCACCCCTAAAGTAGTTTAGGGAACTTCCCTTTCATGTCTGAATTTGTTTAGGCAGTTACATAACCAGAGAGCTTGGAATGAAAGACAACAGTGCCCAGGAGAAGGGAATGCTTTGAGTCTGGGTCCCTGGGCCTTGATTTTGCGTACTCTGTCCTTGTTAAACCAAACCAAGGTCGAACGTAGATTATCCTTTGCCAGAGTCTGTGTCTGGACAGGTTTTTCCTACACATACAGCTCAGAAAGAACGTTCCTTCCTACTTTTCCTGTTATGTGTATAACATGGCGCAGCCCTAAGCCTCTGGGCTATTTCAAAATAAACCTGGAAGACCATTTGCATCAAGCTCTTGCTTCCAGAGAGATCCTAGTAGAAGAATTAGGGATGGAGTCTTCAGTTTTTCACTTAGTTCTAGACATCCACAGGAGAGATACATGGGACTAGACCACAACACCTGTAGAATGTTCTTGTGGGGAAAAAGGCACCATCCTCACCAGAAGCAGAGCCACTGAAAACCAGAATACTGTGGCACAGACAGGCCCCCAGGCCCGGGGAAGTTCAGCCAAGTTGTATAGTTTTCCTGGTTCAAGTTAACCTCTGGAGGGTAGTCTAAGTCCGTGGAAGCACAGAACTATATCACAAAAAAACTCAGAGACCTCTTCTAGTAGGAAATAAAAAGAGACAGGTGCAATGGCTCACAGCTGAGAAGCTGCAGGGACAGCTGCTCACGTTATGGGTAGAGATCATTGTGGTGACCATGGCCGTGATGCCATAGTGTGTATCAGTGAGGTGGTAACATGAGAGGGGACAGGGTGGCCGTGGAGATGGCTGGCTGTCGGCAGCCACTGTGGACTCTGTCCAGCAGCAGTGTCAGGCAGCAGCACCGTCAGCAGTTCTAGAGGGAAGTGGTGATGGCAGCGGTTGAGAAGTCTGGTACCCTCAGGGAATCAGACTAGTCTTGAAAGAGGTGGGGCTGAGCAGGGGAGGACACAGCAGCAGAAGCAGTGGCCAGGTTCCCTGCAGAGTGAGCTAGCATGACAATGGCAGTGGAGCAGAGACAAACTTAGTAATAGGTACAGAGAGAGTAGCAGGCAAGAACGCAGCCAGCACAGAAGGATTGGTGTGACAGGCAACAAAGAGTGAACCCAGAGGGTCAGTTGTGCAGGGCCCATGGTCAGTGGAGCACTGGAATGGGCAGGGGGCAGGTGGGGATCCATGTGTCCGAGTGAAGGAGACACGGTGGTCTGAGGACCCTGCTTCTCGTGTGTTCAGTCCCACCCACGAACCCAAGGAATAGAATATCTTCTTCACTCTTAACTACATCCATATCCTTATGAGATAGAGGGGGTTACTCGGTCTCTGTGGACACTGCTGTTGGTTTCGTCCCAGGATTTTTTGCTAGGGGATTCAGCAAAGGAGACTATGGCTTTTGACTGCTCCAGGTGGTCCTGGATGCAAGCTATACCGTTAAAGAATACTTTTACAACAAGAAGCAGGTTGCACCCCCTAAGTTCAATAATGCTACTTCCTCAAGGCATCAGAACCCTAACTCCATGATCTCTAACCAAAGGACGTTAAAGTCAACTCACATGTTAGCTCATCCACCCACTCATTTCACGGGTAAGTACAGTGAGCTCCAGAGAGTTCAATGACTTCCCTAAGATTACAGAAGTAGGTCCTCGGCCCTCCTACCCTTGATCTTTCCCCTTCAACACACTGTCAGTGAACTTTATGGCCGCCCTGTATATGTCCTTTGTAAATAAAGGAACCAAGCCGTTATGGTGGAATGACTTAGGAAACCCTCCCTGGGTGTTTGCTTTGACCTGTATCCATTGCTTTTCTCCATTCACTCCCAAATGTACATTAAAAAAGTATAGCCAGGTATGGTGGCCGGGAGGGACACAGATGACATGGGCCTGTCACAGGGAAGGAGCACAAGAGATACTTGTTAAAAGGTGTATTTTAGGGTAAGTAGCCTTGGAGAATTTCTTTTTTTATTTGGTTCTGTAACTCTCTTGGGGAAAAGCAAGCTACAAAAAGACATACCATTAGCGCCGTGGCCTTGGGCTTCTGAGAAGGTGACAGGGATGTGTCTGAGCAGCCTTACATTGTAATTGTCCCATCTCTAACAGTTCACAGGGAAGGGCTCTTCACCTGCGTGCAGTCCCTTCAGAGGGAAAACCTCCAAAGCTCAACTCTAACCTTCTGCCCCCTCCCCAATGAGCTCTTTCCTCTAACTCTCCCAAATGCTATCCTCTATGGTAAATCAATCATTCTTCTAGTTAACCTGCTTTTTTGTTTGTTTGGTATTAAAATGGTTTATTTAGTTACAGGACACTTTACACAAAATGCCTGGAATCCAATAAAAAATTACTTGATAACTCTAGTCAACCTCATTTGACTTCTGCCTCTCCTCCCGCACCGAGGTCCCGTGACCTAATTAATGCCTGGGCCATTTCACTGGTCTGCTTGCTTTCTGCCATCTTGAGTGTTTCCCTCAGAAATTGTCCAGTTGGGCACACAACATCCCTTACTGAAAATCTAGAATTGCTTCTTGTTATAAAAACTCCCTCCTTTGTATCGTAGAATCACCTGCCATCTGCTTTCCTACTTGCCTCCCCCTTCTGCCAAAGTCCTGATCAATCATTCCTACTCCCAGCCCTCCAGTCCCATCTCTCTGTGTGTATTACCTTATCAAGAATCTACCCTGCAATCAGTGAGATAAGGCAGGCATAGGGGCCAGTGTCCATTAGTTAATAAGCACTCGGAAATATTAGCTCTCTTTAAAGTCTACATCAACCCCTATACCTTCCAGGAAACTTTCCCTGAGCAACCCAGCTCACTTCTGCATACCTGTGTGGCCTAGCTGACATGTAGCTGAGGTTGCCTTGTGTGGTGGTTACCTTTGAACCCTAAACTATTTTATCCCTTAAGCACAAGGTCTCATAACTCTATATTTCCATCACAACACAGAGTGTGCTATAGATGGTGGGAGCTGATGCCCAGCACTGATGCTGCTGCTGGTGTAATATCACTACCATCTCATCCTTAGCCGACTCACCATTTAAATTCCTGTAGCAAAACACCAAAAACGCAAAAATTTTAGATAGAGGAAGCACTGAGAAAAAGAACAAGTATTTGTTGGCTTCCCTCTACAGACAAGGTAGCATTCTTTTTTCTTACACAAATGTCCTCTCATTTAAAAAAACAAAACAAAGGAGCAAATGTATTCAGTCAGGCTAACACATGTGAGAATCATCCCTTAGACCTAGAGCTTCCCACTGACAAGCAGCCAATGTCAAGGTGAATTTGGATGGATCTCAACTCAGCCTGACGCTTATTAATGAGGACGGTGGTGAAAGCGCGGGGAGCTCTAGACTGCCTCAGTAAGAAAACCCTTGTAAATTTACTGAGAGCTGGGGAGAGATATTTCTATCTGTCTTACCTATGCAAACTTCATGTCGCTCTCCCTGGCTCTCGTTCAGACAAGATACCTCTCATTCCTAAACTTAAGGCAGTAGTGGAGTTCTCTTCACACCTACATCACATTCCAAGACATGTCTGACAAAGCTTGTCTCAATGTTTTACACACATTACCCTTTGAGTAAGAAAAAGGCTTGGATTATGGCTCCCATTTCACAGATGGGTAAACCAAAGATCAGATGATTACAGTGACTTGTCTCAGGTTTCATGGCTCAACAGCATGTCCCTGCCCTTGTACCCTAGTCTGTTACTTACCCTGATATTGGTGCCAACTTCTAAGATAATTTGGCATCACAAGTTGAAGGGGTCCTCCGCTAGTGGAAATTGTATCTAAGTGGACGTACAACTCATAAAACCACAACACTACTGATATAAAACTCTGGCTAATGAAGGCCAGGTTAACACCCGGTAGGAGAGCCAGCTCTTAGAAGAAAGGTCATTAAGGGGATGCTGTAGGGCCTACGAACCATCTAATAAAGGTCCTCCATGGTGGCCTTGGTCTCTGTGTCACTAATTAGGACATACAACCAACTGTTTCTCTCCATTTCCTGTGCCTGCTCAGGTATCACGTGACTACACGGGGGAGCAAGAAGTAGTACCGGGCTGTTGCTATGGAGACCCAAGAACCATCTGAATCGCAATGGTATCCTAAAAGCAAAATCCCGATCATCAGTCTTTAACTTGAGGGCTGTTGAAATCTATCTCATATTTTTAGAACGTGTGACATTTAACACATTGATGAATATTTCCAGCCTCAGCATACATTCCCTGCTTTCATATTTAGATGGGATTTTTTAGCTCCACTGGGTAGATTTCTTTTTTTCACTCTCTCTCTCAGTAAACGCTCTATCTCCTGATGAGTGATTACAACTCTCTCTATACTTCCCTAATTCCTAGATGTAGCTTCCTTCTTGCTTCCTATTCTCTTGACAATTAAAATTATTCTCTCACTCGCTGCCTACCTCCTCCTTCCTCCAGGTCACCCTCTCTCATCCCTAGCTGACATTTCATCCAAGTCTTAATGGCCTCTGGTTTTAATTGATCCTCCCTGAAGCCTCAGCTGCTAATAATCAACAGTTCTGACCCTCAGCCAGAGGTGCACAGTTACCTCCCTGGACTTTTTTTTTTTTTTTTTTTTTTTAACTCTCTGAAGTTACCATCCCCTTATCATCCAAGGTGATTCTCATTTGCTGAGTTGTCCAGGCTTTGTAATCATGCTTTAAAATCTAGAATCATAGTGAATCATGCTTTTAAATCTAGAATCACAGATGTCTCATTCTCCATTTTATGAGAATTTCTGATAGCATTTTGTTTGGCTCTGTCCTTATTTTGAATTGAAGTGTGTATTCACACACCTAGTTAGACACTGTTTATCTTATTTGAAAAATGTTCAGAGAGACTGATTGGGTTGTTAAAAACAATTCCTATAAACTAGTAGGCTTAGGAGAAAAATAGGAAACTGTAAATACCTAGATACAAAATCAGGAAATGTAAATTCGAACACAAAAACTCTGCTAAAACATGTTAAGTTACACCACGGTTGTGTGATAACTTTCCTCCACATCCCTTCTATTCACGTAGTATCGGCCTCCTCCAAACTTCTGCTGTCTGTAAGAGGCTTCTCCTTTGAGCCTCTTAAGAGAGTTTCAGGATCTCTTGGACTTATTTTCTTCTGCTCTTTAGACCTCTCCAAAGAAGAGCTTTCTTCTTCTTTCCATGGTATTAGACAATACGCTCAAGTACATCAGTGCGCGCGCCATTACTAAGGTGTGACTTTGATTCCGCAAGTTTCCAGGAACTAACAACTCTCCTCCAGGTTACCGAATTCAAAACCTCAACAAATCCCTTGAGTTTTTAAGCATTTTTGAGTCAAATGTTTTCTTCCAGGGATCACCAAAGGATGGTCTATTTATTCACCATTGCATTGGTCATCACCCCAATAGGCTGTCGTTGTCGGTACTGTGTACATAGCAGTGAGAACTAAATATATTTGCACAGACAGTAATGCCACAAAAAGAGAAAGAATAACAGCCTGTATTTGCTGACTCCAATCTCAAGGACTGCCCTATTATCCTTGTCAATATCTGGGTCAAGTTAAACACTGTTTTCAGAAAATTCCACCTTGGGCCAACCATGGCTAATTTTGCTTTTTGTTTGAATAGGATTTCTGGCAAACACGGTCTTGAGAAGAGCACACTCCTACTTCAGATGATTTTTTAAACATGTTTGACTGTCTGGCAACCAACGAACAGTACTTTACCTTGTTTTTCCCTGAATGCATTGCCTCTTAAGTAATCCATCCATCACCCAAGGATAATGCCCCAAGCAACATCCAATACATGGGGAACTGGCTTGGCACCTGTAGCTCAGTGGGTAGGGCGCCAGCCACATACACCCAGGCTGGTGGGTTTGAGCCCAGCCCAGACCTGCTGAACAATGACAACTGCAACCAAAATATACCTGGGCATTGTGGAGAGCATCTGTAGTCCCAGCTACTTGGGAGGCTGAGGCAAGAGAATCGCTTAAGCCCAAGAGTTTGAAGGTTGCTGTGGGCTGTGATGCCATGGCACTCTACCCAGGGCGACATCTTGAGACGCTGTCTCAGAAAAAAAAAAAAAATCGGGGAACTGCATGGGAGGGACTTTGCTGACATTTCTACTTAACATTTTCATGTCTGGACACCTTTTCTCGTCAACCAGAACTAAACTGTGGTGCTGTTTGACCTTTAGCATCTTACAATACACTGAGTGTAGAAACTGGTTCAAGGGACTTACGAGGGAGTTGGGTAGAGAAGACACTAGCACCCATTCCTAGGTAGTAAAAGATGGCTGTGAAACCACGCAAGAAGATGTCATGGAGACAGCAGTGCTGTCAGGGTGTGGACAACAAAAGAATCACTAGGAGGACTTCATGGCTCCCGGGTGATGTGGTCCGGATTTTCCAAAATAGGCAGAATCTGGAGATGTGAGAGTGGAAACAGACCAGTGGAAGACGGCGGGTGACCTCAAAGGGTAGTTAGTTCTATGCAGGGCAAATTTACAGCAGGTAAATCCAGCTGATCCTCAAGGATGTTGCTTGTCCAAAACTATCACTTAGATCGCTATGCTTCCAGTTTGCCCCTTCTAGATCAATGAAAGCATTTTCAAACCTGCTTTATAAAGTCAAAAGGATTCATAGGAAAAAATGGGATACTTGGGGTGGCGCCTGCGGCTCAAAGGAAGAGGGTACCGGCCCCTGCAAAAAAAAAAAACAAAACAAAAAAACAAAAACAAACAAAAAAAACAACCCAAAACAAAAAAACCCAAGATACTATGAAATGTAAATGCTGTTCATAAGTTATGGTAGACATAAACACATATGCAAAAAGTAAAGTGGCATATGTGTATATATACACACATATACAACCTTATGCCTGTAAATACACATGCATATATAGACACACACAGATAATATACACACCCATGTACATGGATGGGTTTGTATGCCACTTTAGTGGGGTAAGGGTATGTATGTTATCTATGTGTGTGTGTATATATGCACGTGTATTTACAGGCATAAGGTTGTATATGTGTATATATGTGTGTGTATACATATGTGTGTGTATATATATATGCATGTGTATTTACAGGCATAAGGTTGCATATGTGTATATATGTGTGTGTATATATATGTATTTGTGTATATGCATGTGTATTTGCAGGCATAAGCTTGTATACGTGTATATATATGTGTGTGGATATGCATGTGTATTTATAAGCATAAGGTTGTATATGTGTGTGTATATATATGTATGTGTGTATATATATGTATGTGTATTTACAGGCATAAGGTTGTATATATGTGTGTGTATATGTGTGTATTTGCAGGCATAAGGTTGTATATGTGTATATATATGTGTGTATATATATGCATGTGTATTTGCAGGCATAAGGTTAAACAATTAAGTTCCCAAACTCATCCTAGAAAAAATGCTATCTGCGTCATTGCTGAATATCCCTGCTGCCCCCTTCGAAGTTCTCCCCTGGGGAAGCTGAGCACGGATGCCAGCGCCTAGTCCACCCTTCCATGCAATTTGGAAACTCTTTTTCTGGAATGGCCGTCAGAGCTGTCACTGTATGAGGTCTGACAATGAAGTCCAGGAGCTCATCCTAGAAAAAGTGCTCTGGAGGGTGGACTAGGCGCTGGTGTCCGTGACTAGCTCCCCAAGGGCTGTACTTAGAAGGTGACTGAAGTGACAACTCACCACTGAGGTAGGTAGCACTTTTCCTAGGCGGAGTTTGCAAACTTAGTTGTCCCACCCCACAGTACCTAGAACTTGTTTGCATGTAGTCGTACACGTAAACTTTGGTGCCCCAAATGCCAACTTCAGCTCATTTATTCAATCCATTAACCTCACAATAAGGAAATTCCACGTTTTATACCATTGACAAGCTGAGACCATACACTGATGCACAGTTAGATTGCTATTGTATTTGTAGCTGAGACCATACACTGATGCAGTTAGACTGCTATTGTATTTGTAGTTTTTGTGGGTCATCACACATACTCAGAGGTGCCACTGTGAAGTTCTAGGGTCAGCTCCAGCCTCCTTTACTGACACACACGTACGCTTCGTAGGAAATGCACAGCTCCTGCCCCAAACTTCCAGGTTCTTTTTCTCAGTCAGTTCTGTTCTGAACGTTCATCCCTTCTGACCCGGGTTCTCTGCTGCTCTGAAATGTTCCCTGGGTCACGACTGATACTCACACACTTACGGAAATTCCCTTTCTTTTGCCATTCCCTGAAGATTGGGCTTCAAGAAACAGAATTTGCTGGAGTGAGATTTACATAACTAGCTCTGTATGTTGGCGAAGTCGCAAACCCACATGAAGACTCCAGAGAGGTTCCTCTGTGAGTTTCATTTTCATTTTTATACTTACCTTCACTTTTCAAGTTTCCTACCATGAACTACGGTAACACCAAGAAGTAAAAACAACAAGAACAGGTGAGCAGCAAAGCCCTCGGGTGATGCCAGAACACTCACCCCTTTCTTTCCTGATTCCTTTGCGTTGATTTCTTTCCTTCACCCCCCAACCTCTTTTCATGACGCTAAGCTAGGAATTGTGGGACAAGAGGGCCAAATAAGAAGACAGGGTCCTGCCTTGAAGAACTTTTAATATCTGAGGTGTCAGGAGGAAGGAGTTTCTCACAGTTCCTATCTTACGATTCTCTTTTGTCTCCTTAAAAAGATCAAGAGCTTTTTTCTTTAAAAAAAAAAAAAAAGTTGTTCTATTTATATTGCAAACGCCCTTTGAAAAACTGTCCATTTGATTTTTCAGATACTGTAAGCTGAAAATTATGAACCACTTCCAGGTCTTGGAGAAGTGTCCACTGTTTCACTTCCGGTTGCTCAAAGCATCATCTCTGTGCTCACTCATATCTTTCCTTCATTCCTTGAGCTCATGAGTTCGAGATTAGCCTGAGCAAGAAAGAAATCCCCATCCCTAAAAACTAGCTGGATGTTGTAGCGGGAGCCTATAGTCCCAGCTAGTTGGAAGTCTGAAGCAAGAGGATCGCTTGAGGACAAGAGTTTGAGGTTGCTGTGAGCTATGACAGCACAGCACTCTACCAAGGTTGACAAAGTGAGACTCTGTCTCAAAAAAAAAAAAGTGAAACAGCAATTCTTAGTCTCAGACCAGGTTTAAAGAGAACAATGAGAATTATTATTAGTCCATGCAATTTCTTTCTCTCAAAACATCAAAAATAATCCATCGTATTCCCTTGGCATTCCCTGTTCTGTAGGCCAGATGTCCTAATTCTTATTTTTGCTTGAATAGAAACAGGCCCAGAGGAGTTAAGGATATTACCTTATTATAATCCCATAAATGAGAAAATGGAGAAAAAACCAGCAAGTCAGTGAAATAAACAGATACACACACCCCCCACCCTAACATACCAGGGAGAGAACCATATCTGTGAGAGGTAGTAAATCTTTCTGACAAAAGTAAATTATCTCCTCTGTGTTTTCTTGCATGATTAAAAAAAAAAAAAAAAGATCAGTTGCCATCAGGAAATGGTGAAGAGACCTGGGCTGCAGTTAGAGACTAAAAACTACCTAGAAAAGTTATTTCCCTAAGGTTCCTCACTTATGCCGGTCTCTCCTCGGCTAATAAATAAACTTGCTCAGCTTTGCCAGTCTGACTCTTCCTGCGGTGCGATCTCCAGGTGTCCCCTGTTGCAGAAGGAGACTAGCTGGGACTAATCAATTTCTTACATGATTGCCAGCAGGAAGGTGGTAATATTCATGACAGGAAAGACCCACTGTGGAACTAGCTCTTACTGAGGATGGAGGCCATTAGAAAATTGATAATAGCGACTATTTGGATTAAGTGCATCAAAGTCTCCCGTGCGCAACCAGCTAAGGAAAGGTAATATATTCAGAAGGTGGCCGAGGTATGTACTGTCATAGTTTCCTGTGCCCACAAAGAGCACCTGCACACAAAGAATCTAAACCAGGTCGTTCGTTGCCCCTTGGAGACACTCCGAAATTTTTCATTGCTGGACGTCAGTGGGCCATCTACTGTGCCACAGAGCCACCCTGAAAGTTCTCCTTCAGCCTATTTACAGAGCAGCTCTTGTGCCTCTTGATTCACTTTCTGTGACACGTCAGGGGACGCAGTGTCAACAAAGACTTTCCTAGAGAAGGCAAGTCGGTTAAAATTGCCAGGAGCTGTAAACACAGATTCTGATCCCCATATTAAAAGCCCACCAGCAAAACCATGGGAACACAGGTGTGCACGCACAGCCGTGCACTCACACATGCATCCTGCACAAGCACAGTCATGAAATAGGCCAGGGACCCCATTCATAGGAATTGGGGTAGCTGAGACAGATCAACTCAAACTTGAACTCCCCTGCAAAGATGAGTCCCCAAATCTCTGGCCAGACTGACTTGCACCCACGGACCCAAAGCCCAAGCCGACCAGACATTTGTAAAACATGAAAGCAGACCTGTTATGAAATAGCTTTGGGGTATCTGGAGAACATAAATGATTCAAATCAAAGGCTGAATTTTAATTCAAATGAAAATGCAGAGGCTTTCTTTTTATAGAAGAAAAAAATTGGGCCCAAAGCAAAATAATATTGTCTGTGTAATCCTTAGACATGGAGAGACAACAACCTCATCACGTCTGCAGAAAGTACATCGCAATTATCTGTAGTCTATTTCATTTGTATTTATTTGGTATTGGATTAGAAATGCCGCTATTAATGAAAACTGCTGGCCCATAGAAATCGCTCAATAAATGTTAACTGTTACTGGGATTACTGATGCTAACTGCGATAACTTGAAGTCAAATATAAAGCACCAGGCAACTCATTCCCATCTTGTGTCCAGTCCTAGCCTTTTGCATGGGGTAGGCTGAAGTCTTTATCTTGGAAAGGAGCGATGCAGAAGAAAGACTAAGGTCAGGCAGGAGAAGACAATGAACCCTGCCTAACATGAGTCCTTGAGATTTCAGTAGTCTGTCAGCCATGAACTGGAAGCCACCTAAATGTCCTCTAAGTCCGGGACAGCTTGGAGACCCAGAATTGTCCCTACTGATATTTAAGCCAGCTCAGAAACAGCCACCAGGTGGCGCCACAACAAGGCTGGGACCAGCAGCCCAACCCAGAACTCCCTGCTGTCCCCAGCTCACTTGTTCAATCCATTAACCTCACAATAAGGGAATTCCACGTTTTTTATACCATTGACAAACTGAACCCCCACTGTGTTATGGGTAGGGTGACCACAGGCAAGATTTTAAGGGTAAAAATTTTAAGTGTACATTCTTAAACAAGCATGTTGGGGTACAAAACGTAAACCAAAATTATTCAGGGAAAACAAGATACGTGATCATTCTAGTTATGACAAGGCATGTTGTATTATTATTAGTTGATATCATTATATTACCTAGAACTTGCTTGCATGCAATTGAACATGTAAACTTCCGTGCCCCAAATGCCAACTTCACGCTGATGCCTAGGAGTTTATTCATAAGCCTGTTAAACTCTAGAAAATAAACACACCACGTATGAAACTCTCGAGACATAAACACCCCCAGACCATTTCCAAGAGACAGAAAAGTTCCATTTGCTACTGTCCACATGTCATTCCAGCTCACACTTGTTTCCTGATGTTTGTACTCTGGCTCCTCGGTGAGCTGGGAGATGGCAGGACAGACAAGGTCCACCTGCTGCCTTCCAACACCCCCTCTCCCTGAAACAAACACCCTATGAGGAAATGTTCCTGCAGAGTTTCCAGGGATGCCTGGGCTTTCAAACTACTCTCATGAAGCAGAAGAGCTGATACGGCGGCACAACTCAAATCAGGGGACAGAAGGGTCAGGCACTGCTCGGACACACAGGGCATCCTTTCTTGGGGTCCTTAGATGTAACAGGGGAGCACTTTTCTGCCAGGACTGCATTTCTAATGTGAGCCCAGGGTCTTGGAGTGAGAGAGCTGTGGGCACAGTGAAATGCGCCTCGACACCAGGCGGGGTAGGAGCAAGCCGGGGTAGGGGGCAGAGGCCATCTCTTTGGGGTTGCGGCGGACGGCAGAAGAAATGCCCAAGGCTCCCTCTGGCCAGGGGACTACTTGATGGGAAAGTGAGCCCTCTGGGAGCAAGCCACTTTCATGGAAGCTTTTATTAGTCCCCGGATCCTTGAGTTCTGTCATTCGTTTCCTCCATCTCCCCTTACCCCCTTTTCTGATTTTTTCCCTTCATTTTATCTTATCACAGACACGTTCCGGTGAGTGAATCAGCACTGCGGTATTAACTCTGGGACCTCACTGACGTAGTATGGACTGGTTTGAATTTGTCTTGAATTTGTCTTTTCCTGTTGCTACTTTGATTTTTATCTCATAGTTTTCCTACCATGTTAGAATTCTTCATCTCAGCAGATGTAGATGAATTTAAATTCCAATTCCATGATTTGATGGGCTGGGGGAATGGTCGTAAAGGGCTCAGTTTTCTCATGTATGAAATATGAGAATAATAGTGTCTGGCTTATGGGACTACTGAGAGGTTTAAATGAGCCACTAAACACACTTAGCCCAGTGTTGAATGCTCAGCAGATGGTGGTTATTATTATTCGCTATTACATTTGAGCCCTCTGTTTCTGTCTTACCTTTGCATGTTTTCTCTTATCTTAAAATTAATTTCCTTTTTTTTTTCAGAGACAAAGTCTCACTTTGTCACCCTCAGTAGAGTGCTGTTGTGTCACAACTCACAGCAACCTCTAGTTCTCGGGCTTAGGCCATTCTCCTGCCTCAGCCTCCCAAGTAGCTGGGACCACAGGTGCCCGCCACAATGCCCGGCTATTTTATTGTTGTATTTTGGCTGGGGCTGGGTTTGAACTTGCCACCCTCAGTATATGGGGCCAGTGCCCTACTCGCTGAGCCACAAACGCCACCCTAATTTCCTTTTTGATCCACTGAATTTCCCTTTCTTATCCAGAAAGCAATGTAACTCCATTTTATTGGCTTTCAACAACTATTGGTCTATTTAAAATTTTTTCCTGTGTTAAGTGTCATTTTTAAAACTTTGCACCTCATTCGTCTTCTACCTACTGTTTTTAAAGCTTATTGATGTTATTTATTCCCTGACATTTCACTTTAGTATTTATTAGATGCTTAATCTTATTTTTAGGCCTTTTTCTTCCTTTTAACTTCCTCCTTGTATCTCATTACAACATTTAATCTTAAGCTTTCATTCTTTTTTGGTAAATAAAAGACTAATTTTGACATCAACAGGTCTTATATTCAACTTCTAAGAAAAAATTATTTTTTAACCTAAAATTATTTTTAATTAACAAATAATAATTGAGTGTATTAGATATTTACAGGGTATATGTGATTAGGTCAAACTGATTAAGACATCCATCACCTTGCATTTTGAGTGGGGGGAGTAAAAACAGTTAAAATCTACCCTGACAAATTTTTGCTGATGGGCTTAGCATTGCAAGTAGGGCACAGAAAATGTGGTTTCATTTTAACAAGGAAGAGGACCGCAGGAAAGGTTAGGGAACCCCTAGAAATGCCGAGGGAGAGAGGTTTGGTGGGTTGGGTTGAGAGGGAGGGAAGCATGAAATGCTCAGCTCTGCTCAGTGTGAACAGCCTCCTCAGACGCCTCTACAGAACCTTCCCTAACATCTGTGGGGTTCCCCGCGCCAGTAGGTAAGCTGCCACTGCTCAGTTTCAAATCTGCCCTTCCAGATGCTTCTTCCTGGCACTCATGCAGGTTTGCGCACGAGCTCAGCCCCCGCGTCTCTTTCGGACTCCGCCACTAGGGGGCGCCAGAGGGAGCTGTGCCGCAGAGGGCGAGATGCTTCTGCATCAAGGGGGTCCAGCTGCTCCCATCTGCTGGGGGCATTTCCTATCAGCAGCACAGCAGCAGGAATGGAGGAATCCTGTTCGTATTTTTCAAAAAAGTGGGGCGCACACTACCTGAGACAGCAGGCTGGCCGCCAGAACCCCCTCCTCTCAGATCAGGGCCAGAGCACCGGAGCAGCACCCCTCCCCAGAAGGCAGAGTTCCAGCCCTGCTTGGCTGATCCACCAGCTTCTTTATTTTAATAATTCCAGCTTCTTCCCTTTGGGGCCCCAGCCCTAGAAGCAGTATCTGCTCCCTGTAACGGTGGCCCGTTCCATTCCCGAGAGCAGTGATCCCCAACCTTTCTGACACAGGGGACCAATTTCATGGAAGACAATTTTTCCACGGGGGAGGGCGGGAGAAGGGGTAGGACGGTTTCAGGGTGAATCAAGTGCATTACAATTTACTTCTCAGCATCGGGTATTAGATTCTCTTAAGAAACTCGCAACCTGGAACCCTCACATGCAGTTTACACAAGGGTCCAGGCTCCTATGAGAATCTAATCCTGCAGCTGATCTAACGGGAGGCGGAGCTGAGGCGGGGATGCCAGCGCTGGGGAGCGGCTGTAAATACCGAGGAAGGTCACTCAGCTGCCCTCACCTCCTGCTCTGCAGCCTGCTTCCTGCACCAGAGTTGGGGACAGCAGCCCGTAAGCTCTTTGCTTTCCAGTTACCTAGTTAACACTTCTTTTTATCAAATTCCTCCTCTTACAATAACCGGTGTGGATTCCATCTCCTAGCTGGACCCTGACTGATACACTTACTAATGCCTGAAAAGTTGATTTTCTTCTGGGGGAAGAATGCCAACTTCTGAGTATTACTTTAGAAGGCCACCCCCACTTCTGAGGTGTATAAATATTGCCTTCACTCTCCCATCCCCTTTGGTTTCTGCTGCCTAATTTATTTTTCATGATGTCCAGAATAAACTGTGGTCTGAGAGGAGAGAACCCCCTCCCCAAACCCAGGAAGCTGCTGCTCCCTCAACACGCCTTGCCCTGGGAAACTAGGGGGCCCTGTGGGTTCAGGGCTCCCCAGAGCTGTGGCTCTCTCCAGACAGGTGGTGTGGGGCTGTGTCACAGAAGGTTGCTTCCTGGAGAAGCCTTCCTGTCTGTGCCCTGGCTGGACAGTGATAAGGACAAAGAAGGTGGTGATGTCCCTTCAGATAGGAGAAGACACAGTGAAGGCTCTCTGGAGTGTCTGAATAGAAACAGTTGTCCTTGTCCCACGTTTTGACTTTATGGCTGGCCATGCGCCCTCTACGGGATGTTCTCTCTTTGCCATGGCTGCTAAAACTTGGAGTCAAGCTAATGCCTGACACTTCCAGAGGACGCAGGACTATGATGGGTGTATGACACACAAACCGGGTTTCTCCATTATTTTCTCTTGCCTCAGTTTCTTTACTTCCTAAAATTTGCATTGCAGCATACATTTTTTTCTTTTTTCTTTTTTTGCAGTATTTTGGCTGGGGCCGGGTTTGAACCCACCACCTCCGGTATATGGGGCTGGCACCCTACTCCTTTGAACTACAGGCGCCACCCACATTTTTTTTTTAATAAAGTAACCAGGTCTTGAATATTTAACCTAATATAGAAGAAGCTGGCAACCGGCATCATTATTCTCCCATTTTTCTACCAAAATTTGGTAGAGGTAGACTTTCCCAAAGTGAACCTAGTTATTATACTGCCATCTTGCTGTGGTTAAGGTGGAATGTTCCTCCAATATCACGTGCATGCTGGGGGTGTCCAGTAGGCATTTAATATAACACTAGATTCTAAAGGCGTATAGTAGGCACTTGGGAGTAAGTGGTAAGGATGTTAGTTAGCACTGCCAAGTGGCCGACCCGGTTCTCTAAGGAACATAAGGTACAAATATTCACTCAGCTAAGTTTACTGTTACTTTCTTACACGCTTTACTATGTGGCTTTTAAATCATTAAGTGCTTCCCACGGGGGTCACCTGGTTGGTCAGTCTTGTCATTTGACTCTGTCCCATCCTAATTAGAAACCCTTGCAGTTTTCCCTCCTCCCATTTCTTTATTTATTGAAGAATTCCGTGGCTGGGAATGCCTTATCCAGAATGGAATCCATCTGAATGGAACTTCCCTTAATTTTTAGGGAAAATAAAATCAACTAGCATTTTAGCAACTCCTCCTCAGAAAGCACTCATTTTGGTCATATCTGAAGCTATTCCAGCTGTCCTGAGGGGTTATCTTACCAAATTTGTCCGCTTCTTGAACAAGAGCCTCTTACCTCTGGTTGACGGACCCTCAGCTCCCACCAGTCTGTGACTACCAAGCGGCTCTGGCCCATCTGAAGGGCCTTTGTGGAAATCACAGTGGCTCTTGAGTTCTTCACGTCATTTAGTGGGCACGAGGAAAGCCACCCCACTTTCTTATTTAATCAGGTGCCAGTTAGTTTGAAAAATTACTGAAAGAAGAGAGGGTATCACCGATACCATAGCCATCCATCCATCAGTAATTCTTAATTAGGATAAATAGGCCTTACATGAGAGTTGAAAGCATAAAAGACTCAGTGATAAGAGAATTGCCACCGGGTTAATTCCCCTTGTCACACTTGCAGAGGAAAACAGGACAAGACCCACTAGAAAGGGAAACAGCGCATGTGGCCCCTAGAAGCCTTTTGCGGGATGCTCTTTTTTTCTTCCTGAAGTTGCGATTCGTTTATTTCTCTAGGTGGGCACATCATAAAAACTGTCATACTTGATCAGCGCCCCGAGAAAGAGATGAAGGCGTCGCGCTAACATCTGTGCAGCCGGAACAAGAAGGGAGAAATCTGGAAGATTAAGCAGAGAGCTTTCATACCCGAGATAACCCAGCTGTGCGGAAAATCAAGCCTATTGAACACGAAAGCACCAAACCGCCAAAATCACTGCTTTACCCAGGAAGGGGAGGGAGCGGGGCGGCGACCCTCGCAGACTTGGGGTGCACGGCAGATAAGTTCATCACTGTCGTCTCCAGCTCGAGTCAAGCGCCTCTGCCTCAACCCTTCTTTGTCAAAGTTCTACTCTCTTATTCTTTTTGAGACTGTGTGCATCAAAATTTTACCTACATCAGGATTGGGGCTTTTGATGAAGTCAGCCACTGAAACAAATACATGAAGTTTTTATTTTTATCATCTCTGCGTTATCCAGCATAGTGGCCAAGAGCCACAGGTACCTGTTTAAGTTAACAATTAGAATAAAACAAAATGTACACCATGGAATACTATTCAGCCATTAAAAAAGATGGAGACTTTACATCTTTTCTATTAACCTGGACGGAGTTGGGACACATTCTTCTTAGTAAAGTATCACGAGAATGGAGAAGCAACTATCCACTGTACTCAATTCTAATATGAAGCCAGCAGATGGTCTAATACGTACCGTCATAAGAGAAAATCTCAGATCAATTCAAGGTGGGGGCAGGGGAAAGAGGGAGTGGGAGGAGGGAGAGAATGGGGGGTTACGGTGTATGGCACACCTCTTAAGGATGGGATACAATTATAGGAGAAACTTTACCTAATAAATGCAATCAGTGTAGCCTAATTGTCCCCTCCATGAACCGGAACCAATTAATAAGAAGAAAAAGAATAAAACACAATTTAAAATGTCACCCGCTCAGTTGTTCTAGCCACAGTTCATCTACTCAGTGGCCGCACGTAGCTGGTGGTTACTGCATTGACCAGCAAGGACAGGGGACATTTCTGTCATCACAGACACAGAAAGTTTTCTAGGCCTTGAGGGGTTACAGAAGTCAGCTTCCACTAGGCAAATGTCTTAGTATTCCTAGCAGCCTTCTGCTGCTCTGACAGTGGGGCTGGACCTGCTTCCTAGACAGGCACTAAAAGACCAGGAATTGCCCATGGCCCAGGTGAATCAGGTTGTTTAGAAATTGAGTTCAGTCTTGCAGGCTACTAGGCTTCTGCTTGATTTGGGGAATAAAAGGAAAGTTCTCTTCCTCATCTTTACAGTGGCCTCCCCAAATCCCCATCTCACTGTGCTGAGACCCCCACTTGAGACACTTCCATCTTTCTGTGACGTACAGTACATTCTGGAGGGTGTGGAGTCAGTCGGAAAGGCTGGCTCTGGCCTGGTTTTCCCAGGGGCCAGCCTTCTCGGCAGTAACCAATCTGCCTCTCCATGTGGTGGACAGCGTGTCCGCCTTCTGCCAATATCAGCCCAGCCATTGATTGTCTGTTAGGTTGTTTTCCAAGTTCAATATCTGGAATGATCTAACAGACTCTCACAATACCACCAAGGCTCTTTCAACCTTCCCAGCAGAAAGCACACATCTTCGTTCCAACCTTCGTTCCACAGACTGAGGACCAGCCCGTGCTTAAGTTGGGGCAAAGATTAGTTAACAGAAGAATCTACCACCTTCCAACTAAAACAAAACACAAAACATCAGAGGCTCGTGTTTTGGATTTTAATATATTTTCATCCACTCTCTGCTCCATTGCCCCTTTTAATCCTTATTTCTTGTCATTGTTTTTGGGTTGCTCCATTCTAAAAAGCTATTTCAAAACCTAATCTTTAAAAAGAGAAATACATTTTTTTAAAAAAATTGGTTGAAATACTAGAAGTGAGATCAACAGACTGATGCCGCACGGATGGGAACGCGGAATGGTAGAGTTCATCTGGGAAGCAATTTCAGCCAGACCGATAAATGGTTTTAAAGTCATTCATGGCCTCGGACCTAGTACACACACCTCTACGGTGCTGGCCCGTGGAGATTTCTGTCCCAGGATGTTTGTCAGCGTATTACTTATAAAGCTATAGAGCTGGAGAGAAGACTTAAAATGTTCCAAAGAGGGCAATGGGTCAACAATGTATTTAGGCACTGGAATGTCACACCACCTTTAAAGATCATGCTTTGGAAAAGTAATTAATGCTACAAAAGATGCACGCATTATTGCAATTTGTATCCAAAGCTCACTAATAGAATCCTGCATATACAATGTGAGCTCAACCCAGGCCCCCGTCTTTTTTTTTCTTCTGAAATAGTCTGACTCTGTCGCCCCGTGGCATACATCACCGTAACTCCCTGCAACTTCAAACTCCCGGGCTCAAGAGATCCTCTTGCCGCAGCCTCCCCAGCAGCTGGGACTAGGGGCGCCTGCCACGCCACCTGGCTAGTTTTTCTATTTTTAGTAGGGATGGGGTCTCACTCTTGCTCAGGCTGCTCTTGAACTCCTGAGTGCAAGGGATTCTGCCTCGGCCTCCCAGAGATTACAGCCGTGAGCCACCGTGCCCGGCCCAGACCCCAAACTTTTGATCCATAAAATACTATTAATTACACCACCATCCTTTAGTCATATATTTTATTTTACATTTTCTGTAGAAGCTAAATAAAATAAGCCCTGTAAATTGCTTAGCACTGGTAGGAAAGCCGTGAATGTCATCTATTGTCGTATGTGACAGAGCACACACGTGCACACACACACACACACACACGACTAGGACGCAACACATAAACCTATCAGGAGACAACGAGCTCATTAGTGATTTTTATTTCTTCCTTTTTTATTTCCTTCCTTACTCTGATTGAATTTCGCAGTATTATACCATGGGTGTATATTACTTCTCTAATCAGAAGACGGCACTACTATGTATAAACCTTACCTTAGTCCAATAAAACAAAATTATTGCTTAAAGATCGTGTACTGGCTTGCAGTGGTCACCGGGCAGGGTTCTGGTCACAACTGCCAAAAGGGAAAGGTGCGTTCAGGCCGCCCTCAGCTGCGGGCTCCCCCAGGCCTTGTTCACTCTGATTCACACACACACATGCTCATGTTATCTACACGTGGACACTGCAGGCAGGGTGACGTCCTAGTCCGTCCCAACAACCCAATAGTCTAAAGCACGTGGCAATGACTCCTGCCTTGGGGAAGGAAAAGGGGTGTCTCTGAGAACCTCTGAACTGAACTAAAGCCACTCACTGCTCTGTGCTTCTCTCCTTGGCCTTCCGTGTTCCTAGGGGACTTGTCACTGGCCATCCCTCAAGCCAGAGCTCTCTCTGTGCGGGAAGGTGGAGTGAAGCCTGGAGCAAGTTTGGCGTCAGCCAACACACGAGGGAAAGGAGGAATTGGCGTTAAATACTGAAATATTCCCAGTGGGTGGAAAAGAGCCGCCACCCTGTGCCCCCATCCTCCTCCTGAACTCCTCCAGGGCCCTGGGCCAGCACCATGGGTGTCAGAGCCACTGGGATTGGCCAGGACACATGCCCATGGCTGGCCGCCTGGCTACCTCATCCCCATTAGGGGATTCAGGCCACTGGATTTAGGCTACTTATATGCTCCAGTCTCTGCCTTTGGACATTGCTACACCACCATATAGCCTGGTCCTCAACAGCAAAAATCTAAAAACTTAAAGAAAAAAAGCCCTTTCAAAATAAATGATTTAATATATGAGACTGTGTAAGCATCTCATTAGCAGAAAAACCCTGTAAAATGTCCCATTGCTGCTTCTGGTTCTGCTTTTCCAGAGAGGGGAATGATCTGGGGCAGCCCCTGCCACAGCCCAGAAAGGCCATAGAACAGAAAATCAGTCTGTCCTTCCCTTCTCCCTCTCTTTCTCTATCTTTCTTTCCTTTTTTTGAGACAGCCACTTACTCTGTCACCCTGGGTACAGTGCTGTGTCATCATAGCTCACAGCAACCTCAAACTCTTGGGCTCAGGCCATCCTCCTGCCTCAGCCTCCCAGGCAACTGGAACTACAGATGCCTACCACAGTGCCTGGCTAGCTTCTCCATTCTTAGTAGAGACGGGGTCTCACTGTTACTCAAGCTGATCTAGAACTCCCGAGCTCAGGCAATCCACCTGCCTTGGCCTCCCAGAGGGCCGGGATTACAGGTGTGAGCCACCTTGCCTAGTTGTTACTATTTCTCTTAAGTGCCCTCCCCTTTCTCCGGCTGTGATAAGATCTTTAGGGGTGACAATTGTGTGCTATTTGTCATGGGTCCCCTGCAGCTTACCCCATTACTTCCAACAGCAAATGACAGTCTAGGGTCTACTGTGGGCCAGACTAGATCATAATGTATGTTTCCAAGTTCCGAAGACCTAGAAGCATCTGGGCCTGGGATCTAACAGTTAAGTAAGAATCACAAGAATGAGTCAAAAACTGTCGCACATTCTAGCGCATTATAAACCCATTTCCTAATGGGAGCTGCAGAGGGGTCTGCAGGACCGAGATTTCAGTCTGAAGGGCTTAAAAGCCCGACCATTTTTCAATGACGCCTCAGTGTCGGGAGATGAGCTGCTGGGTTTTTCTCATCCCTTCTCTACCAGAAATTGTGTCATAATGAAGCAGCTTCAAGCTCCAAAATGACACCTAGGGTAGGGACAGACATCCCCTCTGATGCTTCCAGACAATACGACTTTGTTGGGGCAGGAGAAGGGCCCCAAGAGAGCTCTAAATCAGAAACCCTCTCCCGGGGGAGACAGGCTGGCACCTTTCTCCTGGCACCCCCCTTTCTCACTCCCCATGGGATCCCACGAACAAGGGGCCGCACAACAGCATCCACAGCACAGTCCAGAGATGGAGAGACTCTGCATTAGCAGTACGGGAAGGAAGCCTCCGGGAGAGTTTTCGTGACCTGATGCACCACAGTTACCCTTTGCCTCTTCAGTGAGCAAAGGCACAGCTCCAGTTGTCCTTCCAGCCTCAGTGGATTAACCTGCCCTACCCCCTCACCTTATCAGAGGAAAAAGGGGCTGAATCAGATGTCCGCCCTGAGCTCCCAGTCCCCACTGATCTGATTCCCCCTTAATGGAAAAGCTGACGTCCCCTCCTGACACCGACAATCCTTAGACCCTGTTTTGGCAGCCACAAGCTAAGCTCTTCTACTTTAGACAATGGCTACCAGGGGAAATTTATATAGCTACAGTTTATCTTTCAAGTATATGAGGTCTGACAATTAAGTTCATGAAATTGTCCTAGAACAAGTGCTACATGCCTCACTGGTGAATATCACCATGGTCACCTTCAAGGTACTCCCCTTGGAAAGCTGTGCACTGACACCCGTGCCTAGTGCACCCTTCCAAGCAATTTTGTAACTCTTTCTGGAGTGGCCATCTGAGCTGTTCTCCTACAAAGCTCTGAAAATTAAGTTTGAGAACTCACCCTAGAAAAAGAGCTACATCCCTCATTGCTGAAAATCACTATGATCTCCTTTTAGATACTCCCCTTGGGAAGTTATAAAGTGATGTCCGCGCCTAGTCCACCCCTTCAAAGCACGTATGAAGATGTCCTGAAACTGGAGTAGGAGACCAGGAGACTGACTCTTGGTAATTTTGTGACCGGTACCTGTTGTAGGCAACAAATAAGCTGTTCTAAAGAAGGTATTCTAAAATTTGAAAACTCAAACTGCCTTAATGCCCCTGGAAGGAATTGATCAAGTGCTTTCTGGATGCTGCTGGGAAGATTCTGGGAGGGCTTTGCCCCGAGGTGTATTTTACACCTTGGGACACGTTTACTGTGTTTTCTTTCTCACCTTTAACTTCACTGCCATGAAGAAAGAGGAGTAGATTTCCCCCAAGGCTACAAAGTACTCGGATGGGCTGATCAAAGAAAACTGGGAGCTGGGTTTAGAAATCTCAAGTGGATGAGATCCCTTGTGGTTAAAACGGTGAGTATTTATTTCACATAGAGGCGGGGGTCTTTCTCTTGCTCAAGCTGGTCTAGAACTCCTGAGCCCAGGCCATCCACTGGCTCTGACCAAGTGCTCTGGCAAGTGTTTTATAAGCACGATCTCACTTGGGCATCATTTCTGCGACAAGGTTGCTATTGTCACCTGTGTGCTCAGAGCGGGACATGTAGTTCACACAAGGTCACAGACACTAGGCCCTGGAGTCAGTTCAATGTTTTGGTTAAGTGTTTACCAATACCAAGGTTTCTAGCAGTTACTAATCCTGATGTGACTAGATCACCCCTCAGGGTTTCCCCAGGTTAAGGTTGTCTACGAAAACAAAACCACTCCAGGGAGCAAGAGAGCCAGAGGGCATTAAAGCTGTGGTCTCCAATCCCCAGGCTACAGATCTGTACAGGTCTGTGGCCTTGTTGGGAGCCAGGCTGCACAGCTGGAGGGGAGCAGCCAGTAAGCAAAGCTTCATCTGCATTAAAGCTCAGGATCACTGCCTGAGCTCCACCTCCTGGCCTATCAGTGGCAGCATTAGACTCTCATTGAAGCACAAACTCTACTATAAACTATGCATGGGAAGGATCTAGGCTGTGGGCTCCTTATGAGAATCTAATTCCACTCCCCACCCTGGTCCATGATTCCAAAAAGGTTGTGGACCACTGTGTTGAAGCAGCCTCACACATCAGCTTGCTGTGCTCTGTTTAAATCCCTCTCTCCTTTGGCATGTCTTTTCCCCCTAGATGAGGGTCATCAGAGTCCATGAGAATGACACCTGCTGGACACGTCATATGGTGTCCAACCTACACAATAACTCTACCTGGTGCCCTGAATGCAGATGTCCAGAGCCCAACTCACAACCCAGGTTTGGGTAGTCATGGTTCATGGAGCTACAGGCTGGGAGCTCACTGGCATTTGGTCTGGCTTTGACTCTGCCACACAGCGGGGGAATGATCTTAGACAAATCACTTAACATTCTGAACCTCAGTTTTCTCTCTGGAAAATAAGGGAATAGAACTAGGTGAGTCTAAAGTTCTGGCAAGCTCTAAAATCCTATTAACTGGCCTCATTTGAATCCAAAATATTTATACTTAGTCCTTACCTGTTATTTTGTACAATATTATCTCCATATCTCCCCATTTTTCTAAAAGTTTTGAGTTTCTTTCAGGCAAGAACTGTAGATTCTCAATAAATAATGTATTTTGGGGGGAGGTGTTCAGAGTCCCACTGTCCACAGATAACCTTATAATTAACATATTTCCCAAGTGCCTAGAAGTCCACTATCACGGTACCACATAGAACAAAAATCATAGCATGCTGAGGAAAATAGGAAGGAAACCCACTGTAATGTTTAAAATCTGCTTTGTACTCTGTCTACATGTAAACAAAGAACGCTTTAAGTAATAATCTCCTGGCTAACTTACACTGTAACATCATAATCTATAAGAATGCATGGCTTCAATAAAGCTAATAGGCACGGACAAGAAAGCAAGCACATTATCCCAATTATGTTGCAACTTCTTACTGAGACCGAAATAGAGCAAGCATGATGAAGCAGGTCATTTAATCAGATTAGATTCAAGATAAAATGTATTAAGATTGGAAAAGCCAACAGCTGGACCATTGAAATGGCACGACCGTAGCCAGTTAAGTAGAAAAAATGGTAGACGCCATCAACTGTAGAAGCCATTGTCTCGACTTTCCAGGGAAAGCCCCGGAAAATGGATACATTGCCAGGGCTCAAACGTGATTTTCAATTCCATGTGTATACTGGAGCACAAAACCAGCCAGGCCCTAACATAATTAAAGCCATCAATATTTACCACTTGGGTGTGAAGGGACCCAATAGTTCTTACTCATAAAAAATGAAATAACACGTGTAATTTGGTTTCCTTGCCTTCTGCTACTTGAATTGCAAGGTGTTGGTAAAAAGTTAATTTACTATGTTAACCAGTTTGATGAAAATATTTCAAATTGTATATAAAACCAGCACATTGTGCCCCATGATTGCATTAATATACATAGCTATGATTTAATTTTAAAAAAAGCTAATTTAACACCCAAATATAATTATTAGAACCATGGAAGGCTTAACCTTTTCCCAAGTGTTAAAGAATGGCTCCTTTTTTTAATGTAATGTTTTAACTTCCTAAACTCAGGGTAACAAGGGTGATTTTATACTTTCCAGGCTTTCTTTCTTTTAGAGAACAAGAGCATTAAGTAAGTGGGGGTGGGGGGGAGGCAAATTTAATAAAATTGCTGGTAATGACACAATTCCCTGCAGAGTGCCACGCGAAGGTGTTCAGCTGCTTCTCCCACTCATTTCAAAAGCTTTTCTCAGAGGTTCTATTTAAGGAGCTTGAAGAAACCTAAAAAGAATAGTACGAACAGACGAGTGACGGTCTATGGTAACTAATCAGGTGGTAAACGCGCCAAGTTTGGCCCAAGATCAAGGAAAGCCTACCGTGAAATTAACCATTTCACACTTTGCAAGAGCATGTCATGGCAGTCTCGGGGGCTACTGTCCTTGCCTCCCGAAGGTCAGGAGTGGGGGACTTACTATCCTGACAAGTTCCCCCATTTTCTTTTTGGAAGGAAAATAAAACCATTTTGATTGGTTTCCCCCTCTTGAAAATCCTGTGAGGTGAGACTGAAATCTCCCCTAGGAAAAGAAGTTCAATGATGCTTTCTGTGGGTGACACCTGAGGCCATGCTCTGGTGCGTCTGGACAGGGACTGTGTCTGAAAGCATGAGACCCACCCGCTGAGCATAAACCAGGATGATACCAGCATTCCCTCCAGTGGTCTGAGATTTGCTGAGTCAGTCTTAGTCACCCCAGCCTGGCCATTCCTGTTTGCCCTGACCTCAGACCTACTCAAACTCACTTCCAATTTCTCTCCTCTCCTCCTAAGCACCCCAATATTTTAAGGATCCTCCTCGATTTCTTTATCTTCTTGAGGGATTTTAACAGAAACCACACTTGTGTTGCCTAATAGTAGAGTCGCTGGATTCAGTCAAAAGCAGAAGAAACTACTGGTTTTGCCCGAAATATCTCTGTTCTTGTACCAACTGCCGGGAAGTCCTTCTTCTTGGTGAGGTTTTAAGATTTCTAAGACAGGGACCACATCCTTCACCACTTCCCCCCCACAACCTTTCTTTCATTTTCTCTTTTTTCTGAGTTTCCATCTTTCCTTTAGTATTTTTTTTTCTTGATCTGTTTTTCCTTTTATTGAGTCATATATAGACAGATGATGAATACACTTATGCTTTTGTGGGGTATAATGTGTTGATTGTTTTAATACAATTTGGAAGGGTTACCTCAAACTAATATAGCTTTCACCTCATTATAAAATTGTATGTATTTATACGTACACTTTTTTGGAGAGCCCGTTGTTAGATAATTAAAGATAAAATAAACTAGAGCTAATTATTACTTTTATAATGTTTAGTCTATCTTTTAGTGTTTTTATTTTATTAAGTCAGATACACATAGATCATGAATACATTTATGCATATGTGGGGTACAATGTGATTATTTTTTATACAGTCTAACGTGGTTACATTAAACCAATCAACACAGCTTTCACCTCAGTTACTTGATTATGCCAAAACATCTATGTTCCACATTTCACAGATTTGACTTGGACCCCCGTCACAGGTTCTATAGGTGTGATCCCGCCTTTCACCCTCCCTCTGTCGAACCTCCCCCCTCCCCTCCCCTCCCACTCCACTTATCTCCATCATCCCGAGCTATAGTTGTGTTCTATTTTTTACAAGAAAGTGTGAGTAAATATAAGTAGGTTTCATAGAAGTACTGAGTACATTGGGGGGATCTGGAACATATCCTTCTGAGTAAACTCTCAAGAATGGAGGGAAAAGTATCCTTTAGTGTTCTTATATAGGTTTTCTACGTGTCTACCATGCCCCTCAAGTGCGGCTGCCAAGGACATAGGAACGTGCTGGGATGTCCTCCCGACAGCTGGCAGTCAGGTGGACATGGACCCACGTGACTTATCAAGCGTTGTCCTCACTTCCTCACTTCTCTCTCATTACCCTGGGTAGTCACCTTTGGTTTAAACGTCTTTCCAATAAATATGCATTTTCTCCCATAGACAATTTCAAGAGATGTCAAACATGGATCCTTAGGGGAGGATCCTTTTCAGGCTGCACCACCCAGTGGGTGGTGGGGAGAGGTGGTGGCCTGCACAGGGAGCCAGAATTCCAGCTGGGTGTTTGCCACATAGGTCCCCCCCCCCGGGATGGGGATCCTTCTACCTATAGCAAAGACCGTCATTTGGGAAATTCAAGCAAGGATGCTGTGGAGGCTAGCAAGACAGTGATCACTTTTTCTTTTTTGGAGACAGACCTCACTATGTCACCCTCAGTACTGTGCCATGGTGTTACAGCTCACAGCAACCTCAAACTCTCAGGCTTAAGTGATTCTCTTGCCTCAGCCTCCCAAGTAGCTAGGACTCCAGGCGCCTGCCACAATGCCTGGCTATTTTTTGTTGCAGTTGTCATTGTTGTTTAGCTGGCCTGGGCTGGGTTCAAACCAGCCACCCTCGGTGTATGTGACTGGCACCCTAACCACTGTGCTACAGGCGCCAAGCCATGATCACTTATTTCCACTCTCTCCTTTCCTTTTGAACTCACATCCAACCCCTCCCAATTCCACGATGATTCAGATTGTTGAAAGTGGTGTGAAGTGCAGCTGAAGATTATCTTACAGATGACACCCTCATCTCCTTCTTACCCATCTGCCCATTCACATCGGCAGAGGATTTAATTGATTTGTTGGCCTAATCTCTTCCTTCACTTTCACCCAGTAGGCTGAGTTGTTTAAATGCTCATTAACTGCCTCAGACTGGAGCTCGCAAACTGCTGAGTTGTCATCCTTGGGATTAACCCATAGGCTTTCAGTCATAATTAGAAGAATCGTCTTAATCGCTTACATTCGTATAAGATTCCAGTCGACAAAGTTCTTTTGTATACAGAATCTCATGTGATTCATCTAAATTGCAGGAGGTCATAGGGCTGGATTAAGATGCACCTTGGCCATGGAGTTGCTAATAACAGAAGAGGCGGAAGGTTCATAAAGGGGCTGGGGAGTAGGAAGCACGTTACAAGAGAGGGAGGTAAGTGTGGGAAGGGCAGCGTGCAAGGCTCAGCCCGTGGGAAACAGAAGCACGGCATCTCCTGAGCACGAGGCTAAGCTCCCTTCGTGACCGTGGGCACCTTGCATCTCTGAGGCCCCTCTTGAGGGACAGCCATTCTTCTGTCCCCTTTGCCTGATGCTTTCAACTAGGATCTGGGTGTCCTGAAACCTGTATCAGGACTGATGTGAGAAATTAGCTCATCTACAACCTTCCACCAATATTCACCGAGCACCCACTGTCTATGTGCCATCACATTCTGATCCTTCCACAAATCTGCAAAGTGCATCTTACTTCCTGTTCCTAGTTCACAAGTGAGGAAACAGTGCTTGGAGGTGGCAAGGTAGCAATCTGAGGCCACAGTGCAAGGCGGAGGCTGACCCTGAATTCCATCAGGTCTGGGCTCTGGCCATCAAGGTGAGGCATGCTGCTCCATGTGACCCTGACTGTCCCCAAGAAATGTTGTGATGCTCCCAAGTACACAGAGACAACTGAGCCCAACACAAGACATTCAGAGAGGGGCTCAGAGAACTTCAGAAGTGCTCGGGGAAAGCAGAGGGCACCTGTGGGCATCCTCGGTCCAGACTCATTTAGGGAAGATGGCTGGACATCAGGGAGGAGAAAGGATGTTTTTTGACTGAGGCCTGATTTTTTAAACATGTTTCATCATGATTTATGTTAGTCTTGGCCAAGACCCTGAAGTGTCTGTTATCTGGGGTGCTAAGAGGATTTTTATTTTTCCCTGATTTCAAGATGAGCGAGGAGCTGTGGAGATCCCTAGAATCAATGTTCACCTGATCTGTTATGAATTGTGC
Source organism: Galago senegalensis (assembly GCA_963575145.1). NCBI lineage: Eukaryota > Metazoa > Chordata > Mammalia > Primates > Galagidae > Galago > Galago senegalensis. Next base: position 95,066 of record CAUYTI010084837.1, read on the forward strand.
CCTGGGGACCAGCTGTAAGGTCGCAGAGCAGTTTCTAAGCCAGGCTGTCTGGTTGTGTGTGATGGCCACATGGCCATCCTGGGTCTCCTCTGCTGTCATCCCAGACCTCACTTGCAATGATTCACATCAGTTCTTTCTTGTCCTTGTAAGTCACAAAACTGCCCAGCATTGACTAATTCATCACCCTCATCCCAAGGGGGCCCCCAAACACTAACTCGGCCGAGTCCCGCCCCAGGGTGCCCTGTTGCTGCTGCCGCCCCATCCCAGGGACAATGTTAGCTTTGCACGGAGGTAATTTGTTACACCCATCCAAAAATAAAAGCTGTTGCTGATAGGGATTCCTTGAAACGTGAAGGCCTGTAAGCCCCCTGGGGGCGGGGCAGGGCAAGTTTGACTTCAGGGAAGTGATGTCACCGTAAGTCGCCTCCTATCTCCATGCTCTGAAGGGGGTGCCAGGATGGCCCCATCTCCACCCCAACCATGACACCAGTAATTGAATTTCTTGTGTGTGTGCTCTGCCTCCTAAAATTCTTCATATTGCCTCTCTGAAAGACCTCCAATTAAAAGAAATCCACTTATCTGGAGAGCAGTCCGTTCTGCAGGAGGTGACTTGCAAACTCACTGACTCAGTGAGGCAGTGGCAGTGTCAGACCAGTCATCCTGCACCAGACCACAAAAGTGGAGGGAGCCTGCATGGAGGCAGCCAGAGAACTGGTTCAGAGGCAGGTGGCAGGGGCTGGGGTCCCAACATGCATGGTGGTGTCAGGCAGCAGTTACCCCATCTACCTTACTGACTGGAGCGAGAAGCAGGCACCCTACAGTCTACAGTTTGACTGGGAAAAGGAGCAGAAAATTCTACCATGTAGGCTGGAGAGAAGAGCTGTGAATCTTACCGTATTGACTAGAGTGAAGAGCAGTCACCCTACCATATAGACTGGAGTGAGGAGCAGTCACCTTGCCATAATGACTGGAGTGAGGAGCAGTGAACCTTACCATATTGATTTGAATGAGGAGCAGTGCCTTACTATAGTGACTGGAGTGAGAAGCAACTTTACCTTAATGACTTGAAGAGGAGCAGTAATCTTGCCATATTGACTGGAGTGAGGAGCAGTTATCTTACTGTATTGACTGGAATGAGGAGCAGTCATGTTACCATATTCCCTGGAGTGAGGAGCAAGTGATTAAGGAAATGCCTGAATAAATGTAGAGATCATACAACCAGGTGGCAGCAAGGGTTCAGGGCACCAAAGTGCAAACTCAGGTTCCTCCTGGGCGGAGCAGAGCAGAAGCAAGCTAATCAGAGGCTGTGGGTGCTGCCCTTCTGACTGGATGTGGTGGCCTGGCTCAGGGCTGGCCCTCCTCCTGCCTGGAAGAGGGGTGCTGGGGAAGGGAGCCAGGAGGGACCTTTCGTGGAGATGGAGGTCTAACATCACCTTCTAGGGAAGTGTGGGGAAGAAGCCTGGGAGTTGGGTGACATCTCAGAGGGGGCGTGCACGGGGCGGACACTGAAGATGGGTTCTCTTACCCCACATTGTTGGGGCCAGTGTTGGGTGGCAAGAGCTGCAAGGGGGAAGCCCAATATTTTGCTCTCTTCAAAAACAAATTGGTGTGCGATGGCCCTTTCTACATTAGGAAAAACCATGGCTATATCTATATTTCTTCATAGAGTGTTCATGTTGGTGATTTTGCTTCTGAAGCCACCTGTGTTATTAAAGGGGCCACACTGGGGTATTGAGTAGTGAGGCCCAAGTCTCTATTTCTAGATAACAGCATAAAAATGATTTTAAGTGGCTTCCCTAGAAGGCAGGTGATGACTTCTTGTGGGTTACACTATCTCTGCCTTGCTAGGAGAGAAACTGCCTGCCTGCTTACCCCCTGGCACATACATGCCATATGTGTCCGATGTCTCAATTTTAGTTCATCAGCGAAGTATGAAATTATTTTTAAATGACATATCTTTCGATATTCAAATGAGACTCAATCTGGCAAGGAAAATTACATGATGCTAATTATTATTCGTGCATATAAATCAGCTGTGAAACCATTTGAAACTCCTGTGTGTTTGGGTTCTTTGTTGGTGCAGAATAATTATCAACAAACCTCAGTAAGCCTCACTGAGCAAAGGGTCTCATTATTCAACATGAGCGCAGCTTTGAACTTGGAAGTGGAGATGCTTTCTTGGCATGTGAACTGCACGGCTAAGCTGTGCCCATTGCGGAGTATACCTAGGAAAGGTAAGTGATGGCTGTCCAGTTGTTAAGCAGAATCATCTTTGGAGAAGAGAAGAGATGAGAGCCTGATGATTTGATTAGAGAGAGAGATAAACCAAGCCATCTGTAACCGCAGAAATTCTAAATTGAGAGCAGAAACGGATACTTAGAAATCAGAAGCTACTTCTTACAACGCTATTCGAAGTGTGATTCTCATTCCATCTGACCCCTTCCCATTCAACTTGGGTGCCTCCCCCGCCTTTCCCCTCCACACTGCAGGAATGGAACATGACATTGAGTGGGAAATAACTGGAATGAAATCACTTTGAAAAGATAAATATATCTTGTATTGCTTGCCTATTGAATTCGAGAGGCACTTGGGGCTGTTGGTGATCACAATGGGCTCGGAGATGAACAAAGGAATGACCAGCGCAGGTCTGGTGATTCTCACTGCCCTGGAAACAAGGACTTCCAGGACTCACACCTCTGGAAGCAGCAGGTGCGACTTCCCAGTGAGCTCAGCCTGTGCCCTCTGCCCAGCACCACCTTTTCTCCATCGGGGACCAGGAACACCCGTCTGCCTTACTGTTGCAAGGAGAGAGGAACTTCCTTCTCTTCCCCCACACTCAGTCTGGAGGCCAAATGCAGTCTCTGTCCAGGGACAGCTGATCGGTGGGAGGCACAGACTATACCGCCATAGATTCCCCTGCATTTCCTTTGGAGTTCTTGCCTCAAAAAGGGCCAAACATGATCATGAGAAGAGGCAGTTGTGACTGGCAGGGGACATCCTGGCTATCTCCACCTCCCTGTGGTTGGACTCTCCTCTGCAACCCACAGGCAGCTGTGGCATGGACTCTGCACCCCCGCTAAGGGCTAGCTGAAAAGATTTTAGGGCCCCCCCCCAATGGGTTCTGCACTAGGGAGTTTTGCCCTGGTCCCTTCAAATCACTTCCTTTGAAAAGCTGCCTTTGTGCCTGGGGACAGTCATTGTCTATCACCCTGCTGGGGAGGGAGAAAGTCTTGTTCTTCTCCCAAACAGGACAGGGCTGCTGTGCCCCATCTGATGCAAAGAAATAGCTCCTCTTTTAAATCTATGTCCCTCCACGGGGAAAAAAAAAAGCGCAGAAAGGCAGCTTCACAAAAATAACCTAGTTTTGGAGAAACGTCTCAAGAGTCAAGGTTCTCGTTTCTAAAAGTGTCGCAGACACCTGCAGATCCACCCCCATCCTCCAGGCAGATCTCGCCACACATCCTCATGCTTCTGGGGCTCGCCGTGGCTCTGCTAGGGCGTCCGCCACAGTGCCAGGTGTGGGTGTCTGGCTCCTTTTCAAAGCACAGCTGTGTTTGATGTCACTTTCTTCCCTCACCTTCACCCCCACTTGGACCAGGAAGAAAGGCTTTGGTTCTAGCCAATTAAGAGACCAGTTAATGTCACTACCAGGGAAGCTTTTTTGACTATGAAAATTGTTTGTGCCTTGATTAAAATTTTGAAATATTTTTCCTGCAGAGAGTTTTAAAATACCAGCATCTTGCAAGCCAACCTACGTGGATGAAATTTCAACTGTAAGTTTCAATCATTCAGGGCCCCACCCACATCCCAGTCCCGAAGCAACAAAAGATAACAGAGGGAGCTTAAAAGTCACTTCTTGGGCCACATAAATTTTGGTGACACATTATGTGAAGAGACTTGACTCATTTAATGTCACTGGCCTGAAGCTGTGACAACAGATCCCTCAATTGTGTCAACTCACTTTTGTTAAGTCCAACTTGCAACAAACGAACAACAGCCCAGGGGAACTGATTCCTCACCTATTTAATAAGGTTAAAGAAAGTAGTCAAGAGCCCTCAAATAAACGCAATGGCAAGCCTTAAGTGAGTGTACACCGTCTCGTCCATCACCATACGGTTATCCTCTGGATTTTAGAAAGTCCTAAAAGCAGAAGTGTCCCCAGAGCAAGACAGTCACCTGACTATAAGAAAACTTAGGATTCTTGTTAGAATCAGCCAGATGAGTGAAAAGGTCTCAGTAAACCGGGTGGTAGTAAGTTAATAATATTTTTAGAAATCAACATCTTAAAATATGGCAAAAAATAATGTAGGCTAAAATAATTATGACCAAAATTATTGTGTTGAAATGTAGTAGAACCTTGGTAAATTGACGATTGTAACAAAATAGTCAACACACAGAGGTGGTCGACAGAAGGAACGAGGCTTGCTGTACTGACAGTACACAGGGTGCATGTCTGGTCTATGAAAATTAGGTCAACTGGGTGGCGCCTGTGGCTCAAGGAGTAGGGTACCAGCCCCATAGACCAGAGGTGGTGGGTTCAAACCCCAGCCCTGGCCAAAAAAAAAGAAAAAGAAAATTAAGTCAACTTAAGGAGGTGGTCAGTGGAGGGAGGGGGTCAGCTATGGAGGTTCTACTGTATTAAATTTATATCTATTCATGAAATTTAAATAAGAAATACAGCAAGGCCTTATTCCCCAATCCTCATCTCTACCCCTATGGCCAAAAATGTGGAAATAAGGGAAAAGAAAGGTTCCAATCAATACATAATGGATTAAAGCAGAATTATTTCAAAGAAGATGAACGGGTCCAAACGTCGCAAGAGAAGTCTTTAATCTGATCAAAGATATTAATATTCCAAAGGCAAATTGTGCCTTTGTTGCAATGAGGTGGACCATGTATGGAGATGTAATAAAAGGAAAGTTCCAGAGACAAAAGTTGCCAGGGCCTCGGAGCACTGTCCAGGGCAGAGGGCAGCCAGCCCATAGCTGACAGGACCATAGCCCCTGGATCAAGCTTCTGGAGGCTGATCTCATTACAAGTCCACTTGATTCTTCAATCCCACTACTAGGCATCTACCCAGAAGAAAAAAAAAATCATTTTATCATAAGACATTTGAACTAGATTGTTTATCGCGGCTCAACTTACAATCGCCAAGATGTGGAAACAACCGAAATGCCCACCCACTCAGGAATGGATTAACGAACTGTGGTATATACACACCATGAATGCCATGGCGTACCGTGTAGCCTTAAAAAAGATGGTGACTTCACATTTCGTGTATTAATCTGGATGGGGCTGAAGCATATTCTTCTAAGTATCACAAGAATGGAAAAGCAAAAATCCAATGTACTCAACACTAATATGAAGCCAGTAGATGATCTAATTCACTCCACGTAGGAGAAAAACTCGATTCAGATTGAGGGGGGAGGGAGGAGGGAGTGGGGAGGAGAGTTGGGGGCGTTCCCACCGAATGGGCACAGTGTAGGGAGGACATAACTACAAGAGGGACTCTACCTGACAAATCCAAACACTGTGACTTGGTTGTTCATACCCTCACATTCACCTGAAATTAAAAAAATATTCAGATCATTAACTCAACTTCTTTGTTCTGATTCCACGTGCACCCAACAACCTTCTGATAATTATGTTCGTCTCTATAGTTTTCCTGTAAGCAACAGACACTAGTCAGACCGTCATGTGTATCTGTTCCACCCACCAGTTCTATTTCTCATTATAAGCTAGTAATTTGGTGTTTGGGTTCTATTCCATCTATCATCCCTCATACGCTCTGTGTGCACTGGAATCTCAGAGTGTGTTCTAAGACCATCTCAGAGGAATAACCCAAGGAGTATCCAGGGTTAGCCCCTGCATGGTGGGCCATTCATTCTACTGATACCTTGCTTTTGGTATAAACTCCTCCTTTGTTAATTCCTACGTGCAAATATTCCAAAGCAGCATTGCCTATTGTCTGAGCCTAATTATTAATAGTGTTCCTGTTGACTCTCACAAGTGTTCTGCTTTGGATGATTAATTATGCGGCCACCTACTCATAAGCTTGTTTGCAAATTTTTAATTTGGGAGATGAAAACAGCATTTTGCTAACCCTGATTTCTTAGAGGAAAGTGAAGACCTATTATTGTCCAAAACGCAGAAGGAAGTTTATTTGAGGAAATGGGGTTTAGATACAAGAGTGTGACAGGAGCTAAGGTTTTGTGAGATGCAGATGTTGGACATGAAGCAAAAAAAAAAAAAAAAAAATGAATTCGATTTAACTTGCAATCAACCCAACAGGGAATTCATGTAACTAGAGTAATTAAGTTAAAGTAGATTAGATTCTGGATGAATACAAATCACTAGTTTCTATTTTTTGTTGTTGTTTTAGTAATTGAAAAATATAGCCAATTAATTTCTTACATTAAGAAAAGCTACGACCAACCCCTCACTGTTCAAAAGCAGATAGCTGGGTGGGGATGGGGGTCTGAGTTTGTTGAACCTCAGCATCAGATTGTCCAAGGTCCACTGGTTATGTTGTTTCAAGCGCTCAGTATTCCTAGAGTATCAGATTAACTCTGGTATCCTGGAGCATTAGATACACCCCACAGTCGAAGATCGGCACTGCTGGGATGAGCTCTCCATCTGAATTTTCCTTACCCTTGTTTCCCTTCTAATAGCACTCATGTTGGAGAAAAGTTATGATGCTGAGAATGGGCATTTGGAAAGATGAGAGGAGAGCGCATGGATGCTTCTCCAGGGTAGTTTGAAATTTAAGACAATAATCAAGAAAACATATCCTCATAGAGGTAATGAAAGGAAGACTCACTACATAGAGATCGACACAGGATTTCAATACATAACTCAAATCCAGGCTGGTTGCGTGGCTGGACGTGCAGGTGCACACGTGTGTGTTATTTAAACTTGTGCTACTCAAAATATTGCACTTCAAAGAGCCCCACTTACAAAATTAAAACTAAGTACAAAAATATTGCAACCAGAGAAACTTAGGTACTCTTACAAAATAAATTTGAATATCTTTTTTGGGGGGTAAGACAATATGCTTTTTTTTTTTTTTTAGCACAATTGGCTGTCTTAATATATCGCACACACACATTTTTATTTCAAAACCCAAGCCATTTAACACCGACAAATTCTATATAAAACATAAAGCTAAAATTCTGACTCCCCAGAGTTACCCCACTGAAAAAAAACCGAAAGGCGCTACAATCTAGCCAGCCTGTCCTCCCGACACAGGGTCATTCTACCCCAAATCAAAACTTGAATTGTCCTATGAACTATAAAAGTTGAGTTCACGCCCTTTGAGAATTGGCAGAAAATCCAATTTGCTCCTTGCCATCTCTGTCTACAGAGGCAGGCGGATGGAATTTTAAGAGGGGTTTCAGATCTCAAATGCTCCGGGAGCGCCGTATAAATAGTCCCTGCCCTTCCTTCTGATGACAGTGCCATGTACACCCCTCGGGATAAAACACAAGCTAAGGTGTCAACCTCTTCTTCACAGCCTACAGAAGTTCACTGCGGTTGTGCGTTCCCCAGGTCAGAAACATGGAATTCTCTTTCCCTGGGAACCCTGGAACCAAGGCACCTAATTTAGGGACCCCTGTGCCAGTGGTTGGAGTATGGGTAAGAACTCTGAATCCGGATCCTGTAGACCTGGGTCTAAATGCCATCTCCATCAAGAACAAGCTGTGGGTCCTGGGAAAATTTCTTTAGCTGTTCGAGGTCTTAACCTCCTTGTTGCTAAAACAGGGCTAAAAAAAGAATCTCTAAATCATGCAATTACTGCAAAGATTGTGAAAAGAACGCAGCCAAAGGTCCTGGTGCCTGGTTGTTGCTCAGTAAATATTAGGTGTTATTATTGTCATTCATGATTGTGGCTGTCTCTGTTGCTGCTCACAAGACCGATCATGGATGCTCCAAAGCCCAGGCGGTAATTTCACTTGCACAGAGTTATATAGTAGAAAAAATAAAGACTTTGTGATCAGATAGGTCTGTATTCGACCCAGTTTTGAGACACTAGTAGTTACATGACTCTGGTATTTTTTTTTTTTTTTTGGCCAAGGCTGGATTTGAAGTCACCATCTCCGGCATATGGGGCCCATGCCCTACTCCTTTGAGCCACAGGTGCTGCCCTGGTATTTTTTATTGTTTGGGATTCAAAGAATTAGGTTACGCTGATTGCATTTGTGAGACAAAGTCCCTCTTACAACTGTGTCCCGCCCCCGAGAGATGTGTCATACACCATGATTCCCCTCCCCTCTCCCTCATTCCTCTACCCCTGACCTTGTATTAGATCTTCTGGCATTTTTAAAATCCCTCTAAGACTCAGTGTCCTTATCTATAAAATGGGAATAACATCTATTGTGAACTGAAGGTAAGGAACATAAGGGGAGCTGGGAAAGAGTCAACGGTGATTAGATGGTTGCTACTGGCATTTTAGTTCTTCTGTCTCACCAAGGAGCAAAAATATGTCCAAAAATATACTCCATCTGATTCCATGGAATTCTCCTTACATAAAACTCAATAATCCTGGACACTTATGATGGCCCTAGGAAGTATAGGATGTAAGCGCTTTGGAAATTTCAAATTAAGAACCGTCTAGAAAAGAATAAAAGCAGGCAAGCAGGCAAGCAGAGGAACAGGGAGCACTCACTGGCCTGGCTCCCCCTCAGAGGATCAGCTCAGCACAGCTGGGGGCAGGAAGAAGGCACAGCCGCCAGGGAGGCTGCACAGCCAGGAGGCTGAGTGGCTTTTGCAGTTTGGAAGGCTGAAGTGAGGATCAGACTCTGCTTCCGATTCTAATTCAGCCTTTAAGAGGCTGCAGAGATGTTTTGGAAAGTGAGTCTGCAATCATAAATCGACGTGACACAGGGAAAAGACTCTAAACAGGCAACATTTTTGCCATTGCTGGAAATTTAAATCTCTCTCTTCTTTCCTGTTGTGCCAAGATAAAGGGCTAAGAGAGAAATCTCAAGCTGCTAGCATAGAAAACTGATGTATTCCCTCCCAAGACTAAGCCCAGAACACGTGCTCACAGGGCGCTGAGCCGCAGATGAACGAAATGCGTCTTTCTCTCTGAACTCTTGACACAGCATCTCTGAAGATCGGCGTCTAGTATATTGATTCCCTATTCGCTAGGACTTTAGGGAAGGGGGGAAAAATATCTAGTCCTGGATGAATCAACCACTGCAGCCCTGGGCTGGCTTGTGCCAGTCCCTGGTGAGCAGCTCAGTTCTGAGGCAGCCCATCGTATTGATCAAAACATCAGAGACCGGCTTGTACTTTTATGCTCTCACGAAGTTCTTATCAGCAACTGTCTCTCCTCCTTTGGTCCCTGGATCTCAGAGGGACCCTGGGATTGATATAAAATTAAGCACGAGGGAATTCCTCATAGGCCGCCACCAGCCCAGTTGACACATGTCCAGACTTGTGTCCCAGTATCCTGGTATAAGGTGGCTCCAATGTGCCTTTAGAGCACCCAACCCCAGCTCCTTGGGACTCTATTTTGGAATGCCACTGGGGGCTGGGATTGGGTGCTCACATTCAATGCCAAAGCCAGTCTCATGTGGCTCATTTTCTGTACTGTGGGCCACAATTAGAAAGGTCCTGCCTGGTCTTGTTCTAGAAACAGAATGTGATAACCATGGTGGGAGCTTGATGCAAAAGACCAGTTTTTCCTCATCTGCATGGCTGACACTTTTAGCCAAGAGCAGCTGCCGAAACGGCTCTGTGTGGGCACTCAGATCTTCCCCTTTCACAATCAGATGCCACAGTCCTCAGGGCCCCACGTCGCCCAACAGCCCCCAGCTTTATGTTAGATCAGTTCCTTCTACGCCTCGTGCAGAATCCACGGATGACAGGGAATTGCTAGCATTACAATTACACTCAGATTGCTCCAAGCTCCGGCTTTCAAGTGTTCACGGTTACCGACTGCACTTCTGTAGCCCTTGATACTTTTTTCTTTTCTGCTGCTAAATAGATACATGCAGAGGCGGAAGGGACGGTTCTGTTCCAGTTCTGGAATTAGTCCACCTGTTTGTGCTGGGACAACATATTTTCTGGGTCTGTGCTGCGTCAGTGGGGGTGGGAGGTCTTTCTGGATAACCTGTCTTTTGGACAGTATCCCTCGCCCCTCATCACTTTTCCCTGTATGAGGTCAGACAATTAACAAAGTCATCCTGGAAAAAGTGCTACGTACCTCATGAATATCACCGCAGTCCCCTTCCAGGTACTTTCCTTTGCCATCTGGTGACCGTAGTGATATCCAGCAATAAGGTATGTGGTACTATTTTTAGGATGAGTTTGCAAACTTAATTGTCAGACCTCATACAAGGACAGTTCTGATAGCCATTTCAGAAAAAGAGTTCCAAAATCGCTTTGAAGGGTGGACTAGGAGCTGGCATCAGTGCACAGCTTGCCCAAGGTCACCGTCAAAGGTGACCATAGTCAGATTCAGCAATGAGGTTTGTAGCACTTTCTCAAGTTCAAAACATAATTGTTCAGCTTTGTGCACCCCCCTCTGCATTGCCAGGGGGTGTTCTCTTTCATGATTATTCTCTTATCACACTAGAATCCTCCAGAATAATGTCAACAGCTACTCATCTGTTGCTTCACTGGGGTGCTGTTACTGAACATGCCACTGCTGTATTACAAAATTAGCCACTGCCACGTGACTAGTAGGTGAGCCTCCCACTGTCTGGTTGGCCCACGACAGCATTTACGGAAATGAACAGAGACTCTCAAAGCACCGCAGAATATCTTCCATCCTTGGGAATATTTGCTGGGGTTGCCATCTGGTAGGCAGAGGAATTAACTAGGATGGAGCTGCCGAGACTTTCTAGGTAGTGTATAGGATCAGCCCAGACCCTAATAATCCCCATTCCAAACTTTATGCCCCCATGGTTTATCCAAGAAGCCGGCAGAAAATCCAATCTCTGACATTTAAAGATGCAATAACCCAGACTATGAGACAGACTAAGTCTCAGCAATAGGCATAGCAAGAATTTGGCTGGGCGGAGAAGGTGAAAGAGAACCAGCTCCAGCTAGCCCAATACGTGATAATGCTCCGAGAGGTTTTCTTTCCCATTCTTGATCTTCTAAAAAGGGAGCACTCCTTGCCACACTTGCCTTTGAATCTGATGGCAAAGAAGGGTGAGGCAGAACACTTTTCCTTCTCAGCCTCGCCTGTTTCTAGGTCTCCAGGGGGCCGTCTTTCCTCAGGAAGACCACTTGTCAGTTGAATGTTGGTGAGATTGCTCAGCAGCATAGAGGCAGAGTTCCTGGGTATAATCTTGGGGAGCAAGTCTGGCTAATTCAAACAAAAGAGGTGTTTCCAGAAGGATTTGAGGGACACGCGGAACAGAGATCAGAGAAGCAGAGTCAGGGGCTGAGCAGGAATGGGGGTCTTGGTGGCAGAGGGGACAGTTGAGGTCCTCACAGTCACAGTCAGGACCCTGCTGAACCCAAACCACTGGACGACTCTCAATGCTTCTGCTAGAACATGGGCCACCTCTACCAGTCCCCAACTGCCCTGTGATGGGACATCACCCCTATAGATGCTAAGGGCCAGCCAGGGACACCCAGTCAGCTGGTCTGGACCATGAGCCAGCAGCCAGCTGCCTGAGGGCAAGAGAGGGAACATCTGGCCCTGCTGGAATTCCACACTGCCTTAGGGAGAGTCCCCTAAGTCAGCTGGAGGGTCAGATGGTAGCCAGCTAATAAATAGCCCAACAGGCAGATAAACAGGATAGATGATATTGAAGTGTAAAGAGAACTAATGAGGGGAGATCCACCTTCATCTTGTGTGACTTTGGTCAAATGACTTCCAGTTTTAGGATCACCGCCTATGCACCCATAAAACATAGATAAAACTTGTATTTCTGGAGTTGCTATGAGAAGTAGAGACGCCAAACATGAGGTGCCCAGAAAAGGAATTCAAACAAGTTAATAGCAATTGCTTGTGGTTATTCTTCAAACTCACCAAAGAATGACTTCACCAAAGAAGGTGTTGGTTAGAAAAAGAGTATTTTCTTTCTTTATAAAGGTTAGAAACAAAAATCATACAATCTGAAGATGGAAAAGGGCAACAAACGCTCAAAAGGGAGGAACTGGGAAGAGAAAGGGAAAGAAGGGATTGGGGGCCCAGCATTTCTGACATAGCCAAGGAGAGGGCGGCAAGATCCACTGAGTGAGGAGAGGAGAGGGCAGAAGCGTGGAGGGCTGGAAGTGTTTGTGGGCACAGGAAAAGGGACAGACTTCCTTGGGAGACCTCCTAGTGCTGGCTAGTCCAATGTGGGAAAGATAAGGCCAGTCAGGAGCTCCAGGGCCCTGAGTGGTGGGGGCTACAATCACAGCCAGACCATGGAGTTGTTGGCTTAGGGCCTGGCCAGGGGTGGACATACCCAAGCATTGCTGACAGGGTGGTAGAAAGGACTTTCTGGGGTTCCTTCCACTGAAGGTGGGACACAGACCCGGTTGCCTGGGATTGACTGGGTTCTGCAGAACAGTTCTGCTTCTAGGAGCAGGTGCAGGGCAAGACCCAGGAGACATCAACCCTGACGTTCCCCATGGGGACTTTGTACAAAAGGCACCCCTGGTCATGACACCTACTACCGGGTCTTGCCTAAGGTTGCAGCCACCCTCCTGGACAAGCCCCAGGCTGTAGTCAGCCTTTTGCTGCACTGGAGAGGAGGTGGGCAGTCCTGGGCAGAGCTCAGTGGGAGCCCCTCTCGCTGCTCAATCCTGCAGCTCCTGGTTGAGACGCCTTCCTTCTCCAGCTGTGCTCCTGAGAGCATCACTCCCAGCCTCCGGCTCTGAAGGGCAGAGGAGTGCTACTGTCACCCACACCCACTTCTCCCCAGTCCTCTCCCCTGAGCTCAGGACATGCACATCATCCCACTGTAGGCATCATCACCGCACAGATGGGTGCTGGGGCTATGCCGTGTTCAGGACTTGGAGCCCTCACGAGCTCTAGGGTACTCATCAACCATAACTAGACATCCATGGCGCCCATGGCTCGCCTCATCCCTTTCATATTCCTTGTGACTTGATTTGCCAGGGATGGCCAGTAGCTGTCACGGAGCTATTAGCTATAGTTCTCACGATCATTACAGCTCAGATGAGCTCATGAGGAAACTCGGGAAGACACACACGTGTGTGAAACCACTGCAGACACCCTGTCGGGCTGTGATGTCACTGCCCTGTGGACAGTCTAAAGAGCACGTTCTTTTGTTGATTTGTTTGTTTTGATGAAAAGATTTAGATGCTAAGTACAGAGCAGTAACGTTTCCAACATTTAAATGTTAAGGTCTTTTTAATACCAAAATTTCCCATTTCTGTGGCAATCAGTGAAGGGCACTGACCCCACAGAGGGGTTCTGGGCTGTCCTGGCATCTCCTGGGCTTGGGCAGAACCATAGTCAAGGGTCAGCCAATCCACAGAGACCCCGCCATGCAGCCCCACTAACAACCCACAGCCAAAAGCCACCTTGTTTTCACCTTGTTGAATTTTGGATCCCCATGGGATCTTCCTTACAAAATACGAAAGATGAGTGGCTTTGACTCTGAGACTGTCCTGAGGATTTGGCCTTGGTCCTTCCTGTTACAGAAGCCTTAGGTTGTCTTTAGAGCTTTTTTGTTAAAGGTTTATAAAATGGACTTAGCTTGGGTTCCACGGAGGTGGGATGTGAGCAGTTTATCTGAGAGGAAATCCCAAGAATTAGCAGAGAGGCAGAGCGAGGTGGCTCACACCTATAATCCCAGCTCTCTGGGAGGCTGAAGCAGGTGGATTGCCTGAACTCAGGAGTTCAAAGCCAGCCTGAGCATGAGTGACAGCCCGTCTCTAAAAAGTGGGCTGCCTGCAGTCCCAGCCACTCAGGAGACTGAGGCAAGAGGATCACTTGAACTTAAACAAGAGTTTGATGTCACTGTGAGCTATGACGCCATGGCACTCTACCAAGGACAAGAGACACTGTGTCAAAAAAAAGAATTAGCAGAGAGTGCAAAGGACAGCAAGACAGAAGGGAAACCCAGTGAGAGGCACAGCTGATCTGAGGCCTGCTGTGGGCTAGTTGGGCCAGGATCAGTGAGGACTCTCTGAGGAGCCCGGAACAATGTACCTTAAAATTGTCCCCTCAAGCACAGGATGCTGGGCCCTTATCCACTGACTCCCTTCCCTGCTTGGTTTGGTGGTAACCACAGGGTGTTAACCTTCCTAATTCAGGGTCAGTAGTTTTTTGGGGGGAAATCCTGGAGGTAGAAAACAGAGAAAGCAAGGGAAAGCTGTTCTTGAGGAGACTTCTTAGCCACATGTAGGGTGCTGCCCCCACAGCTGCATAGAAGCCACATGCAGCAAGGAGACAGGACCTTAGCACTGTCACAGAGTGTCCAGACTCCAGATCTGGGGTCAGAAGACACATGCTACGTCCTGCTCCTTATGCTTCTTGGCAGACGCATTAGGGTCAAGCCACCATTATTATTATTCTTTTAGAGACAGGGTCTTGCTCTGTCACTCAGCTTGGAGTGCAATGGCATGATCATAGCTCACTGCAGCCTCGATCTCCTGGGCTCAAGCCGGCCTCCACCTCTGCACCCTATTACACTCATGTAGTCGGAGGGGAGTCACATTTTGAGTACTGATTTCTCTTCTGCTTAGAAGGAGAGGGCGAGAGAGAAGATGAATGAACGTTAGCCTTCTTTATGCTACACGGATGTTGGTATGACCAGATAGGGTAACGTGAAAAGCTATCAAACATTAGGCAAATGCTATTCATTACGTTGACCACTTAAGTCCCCCAGGGGAATTCATTGCTTACTCTGGATCTATGAGAAGTGTTGAGTCTTACGAGGACACTGAAGCGAGGGTCCCCTCTTGATCCCCCCCCCCCAGCAGCAGGGCGCACACAGCCTTCAGTAACATTTGCAGCCAACTCCACTCACGTCTTTTCAGGGTCCCGGGACAGGTCTGTGTGCTGATCGGACCCTTGCCACTTGCTTTTCAGCTGACTCAGTGGGGACAGGCAGCCAGTGCTACCCTCTAAGATCAAATCCCACCCACTCTCCCTCCAGGAGGTCTGCCTAGGAATGTTTCCCCAGCCATTTAGCAGTGCCAAGGCACTAGCTACACTTCACCTACTGTTACCCACTCACAACAGACCAGACCAGCGCACTCCGCTAAGCACCTTACACACTGTGTCATGGAATTCTCATAACTGTGCCAGGCAGATATAATTATGTTCCAAAATTTATAGGTAAAGTGGAGGCTTGTTTAGATTAAATAATTTGTCTAAAGCGGCTCAGCACTGAATGCTGGAAACAGTAAGTCCCGGCCTGATCCCAGGGCTGGAGTCATGAAAAACTGATTGTCACCAACTTTATTTCCTCCTTAGGAGAATAATCCCATATTCTGCCCCACTGTTTCTCCAAAGAACCCTATAAATATCCCCCCTCCACCTTTTTTGTTTTTAAGCAAGATGTACTTTTTTAAAAAGTTATTGATTTATTCCTACTCCTCCTTCTCAATGACCTGTACAAGTGTCTTATAAATGCAGTTCTCATCCTGAGAGCACAGACACTTAGGCATGACGCTTCACCCCGAAGCGGCTCTCATTTTAATTACCTAGAGTATTCACAGAAGAATACCTGGGAGATGGCCGTCTTTTCATCTGTGTGATACAGCTGGTCAGTGAAGAGTTAAAGTCTTGGAAACAAAAATACTGCTTAGGTTGTGCAACCAAATGAGGCTTAATAAATGCATGCACCTCTTTAATTTGCTGTAATTAAAAACAGCTTTTTAATTGGCTGAAACAAAAGGTCTGGAGAATTATTCCTGTAAAAACTGGCAAGAGCTGGGGGTGCGGGGGGTAGGCAGGTTTCCATTGATCTAAAATCTAACTACTCAAAGTACACACATTACCGCCCAACTGCTGGCATAGCACAGATTAGCCAGGTAGAATAGAGAATGGGGGGAGGGGGGAAGGGGGAGGGAGGAAGAGGGGGGAAAGGGGGAGGGAGGAAGGGGGAGGGGAGGGGGGAAGAAAGAGGGGGAGGGGGAGGGAAGGAACTAAACGAAAGGAAGGAAAGAACTGAAAGAAAGGAAGAAAGCTGCCTGAGCTTTTGCTCATCTCAGAGTGGTATGAATTGTTTTTTGGAAACACACCTCGGAGCAGATCACTTTTAACCAATCTGTTTAATGAACAGTGGTGACATTTTTACCATAATCTATATAATACCTTTAAAAAGAACAAATAGTCCTACAACGGGGTTCTGGGCACCTCAGAAAGTGAATCGCGTTGGGAGACATTTGGTGGAGTGTAAATCAAGTTATCTGTTGAGTTGGAGGACGCTGGGAATTTGGGCTGCTTATAGACAACCCACGGTACCATGCGGAGTGGATAGAGTCATGATCCTAATCCCGAAGCAGTAATGACATCTTCATTATTTCTTGCCCACGCTCTCTTCCCTCCTCCTCCCCTCGGAGAGGCAGGTTAGTTACAGTGTAAATCTAATGGTGTCACACCACGGGGATGCCTGGTCGGAAGTTTCAGTCAGAAATCTCCCAGGCAGCTGCATGACAATTGATGATTTCTGAGACCTTCCTCGAATGCTTTCCCTTCCCGGCGTGTGTGTGACATTTCTATCATGCGGCATGCTCGATGCATGTGTCAGACTGTACCCTACATAGGACTGCTGGTGTAAGATGATAAATAGTGCCGTGATCTGCTGTGATTCCCACCTTCCACATCCTGGCAAAGGTCGCCTAGCAACTGTTGTTATGGGCAACATCAGCATGTTTAGTTTAATTCAGTGGCTCCAGGACATGTTTGGTCTCCTGATGGAGGTTCGAGTTTATGCCCTAGAGATTAGGATCCCCTTGCAAAGCCACACCCGTGATAACCTCCTTTGCAACCTGTGTAAGGTTTAACTCCTACTCCTAAATTTGTCCATTTTGAAAAGATCAAAACTGCCATTGGGAAGCCATCCCACCCCTCACACATGCCGTGGGAGAGGGTTCCTATCTGATTTTTATTGCCAGGTAACAGCTTGGCTTCCTTCCCTTCTCTCCTTAATATTCACAACACTGACTTCAAAAGGGTTTGCAAACTGGGGAGCCTGGTATAAAAATCAAAAGTAGAAATAGGAGGGAAAAAATCCTTGATGAAGCCCCTGCTGGCATCCTTTTCTTTTTAATGCACTTCAAGGAAAAAAGAAAAAAATCCCGGACGATTTGCATTCAGATGCATCCACAGAACCAGGCCGAACATGACTGTGTCGGCGCCACCTTCCCGTGATTGATCCCTCCTAATGGCTCGGCGTTTTGCAGATGAAGCGGCAGTTACCTCTGTTCTGCTGGCTATTAATTCCATCTACATAGGTGTCTGCTGGCTTAATGAGCATGGGATCTCTTCCACCAAAATGCAATGCTTTCAAGGCACAGAATAAAGTAGCCTATATTAAAAACGGCCTTATAATAAAAGAGCCCAGCTGATATAAAACTTAATTCCTATCACATTATTTATGAAATAGCCAGTCAGGCCGCGTTCAGAGAAAACAGAATGTACAACCAGCAAGATCAGCTTAGAGCTCTCTCTGTAAAACAACTCAGCAGTAGCTCAGCTGGAACTGTCCAAAACTGCCATTTGAAATAGCTACTAGACCTCTCCTGCAATTGTTAGCATTTTTACGACAACCTGGTATCAGGTGAGGCTTATTATTCAATAATAATTAGGATTTCCATGTAGCATGAGAGATTTCACTAATGGGCTTATTTTTAATTCTTAATTTCTTTTTAAAAAAGTCTTCTATTCCTAAAAAGTGGAAATACCATGACTTGAAGGACACTTGTGCGTTCATACACTTATCTTCAGAATTTGTATCATGCATGCTCATATTACTTAAATTATCCAACACAGAATTCCTTAGTGATTCTCATCCTCTGCGATAGAGTGTTAGAAGGAATTTGCTTTTCCCTTCTTAAAAAAAAAGAAAAGAAAGGGCAACTGAGAATTAAACAGAGGCGATGTCAGGAACAGAAATTAGAAAAATAAAATGATCGGAATTACTGTTGAGGTATTTGCATGTCCTGGCAGGATGGGAAGGGGGCAATGGGGGGACCCCCAAATGCTAGGATTTGGGGGGCAATTTCGGAAGAATGAGGCCAGTCTGAGGATGTCATTTGTTTTCCTAAGCTTATATCCCCAGCAGGCTGCTTTGCTAGGAAGGTTGAGCAGAGGGGTAGGAAGGGAACGCCATTCTCTCAGACAACCCTGATGGAGGACAGCCTGACCCCACCGTGCATCTGAGACGGAGGATGGCTGTTGCTGTTATCTCCATCCTCACTCCTTAAAGCACTTGTACCCATGCACCAGCTAAGAATGCAATCTTAGGAAATTTAAATCCCCTCGGGATTGGGACCTAGGAGATATGGGGACCAGTCATCATTCCAAAAATAAAAGATAATACTGAGGAAACACACATTCCACCGATGGGCTATTTATTGCCACCGGGAGTCATATGCAAGGTGGAGGAAGGGAGGAGAAATTCCAGAGATTCGGCTCCATTCCCCGTGCCTTCTTTCCCAATAGGATAGCAGGTCGTTAGATACACCTAGCACACCCAAAAGTCAAAGGCTAACTGAAATCAAAAGCGTGTCTCGACTTAATTTTATTCTCACAAATCTCTAAGGGACCGCATTATTATATTAGATGTTGCAGATATTTGTTACAGGTTGTTGCTAAGGACGGTGGAGAAACTCAGTGATAGATAGCCCACAGGTACGGACAGTATATTAAAAGTAATAAAAAATGACAAAAGTCCAATAGAGACACACGAAGGATAGCGTCCGCGTTCACACATTCTTTGTAAGGATTTAGCGTGTAACCTGTGCCCCTGGCACGTGACCTCGGAGTGTAATTACAAAATACAACAAGAATAAGGGGGCAATAAATGCCAAATTAAGTCGTGATAGATGGGATGCAAGAGGGACCGTGTCCTTTGTACAAATAATGGGAAACAAAACAACTAATACGCCCAAGCTCTTCATGGGAAGTCAGGGAGGGTGTTAGAACTCAAAAGGATGCTATGCTACTGGTCTAACGTAAAATAGTGCACCTGCAGTCTGGAGCATCCTGAAAAATTAAGGATAGAAGTACCTTATGGTCTCACAGTTCCAGGTCTGAGATAGCCCAGGGACTTGGTTTCCAAGAGATCCTTGGAGACCTCCATGCTCATGGTGACATTGTTCCTAAGAGCTCAAAGGTGGAAGCAAATTATACATCTCTTGTAGATGCACAGATGGACCACGTGGTATACAGGCACAAACAGAGTGGAAAATTATTCAGCCTTAAAAAGGAAGCAAATTCTGGTTCATGCTGCAACCCGGATGGACCTTGAGGACTTTATGCTACACTAAGCATCAAGCTGGACAAACGGACGAACACTGTGTGATTCCACGTAAATGAGGCCCCCAGAGTAGTGAGATTCATGGAGACAGAACGTGGAATGGTGGTTCCAAGGACTGGCGGAAGAGAGGCAAGGAGTTACCGTGTAACGGGGACAGAGCTTCAGCTGGAGAAAATGAGTAAGTTCTAGAGATGGACAGTGGTGATGGTTGTACAACATTGTGACTGTGATGAATGCTGTCGAACCAAACACTTACCAGTGGTTAGAACGGTAAAGTTTTGTGTTACGTATACATTACTGTAATTAAAAAGACAAAATTATAGGAGAAGTCAGCACTGGGACTGTGATCTGATTACATTTGGGTCAGCACTAAAAAGCAGTGGGACCCTCCGTCATCCACCTAAGATACCAATGACAGTCTCTGAGTCTCATCGCCTACCTGTCATACAACGTCCCACATGCATAAAATCTCAACCTGTGGTCAGACAAGGTCTCTTGATCAAAGAATCTACATGGCTCCCCCTTGAGAGCTCAGAGTATAACAATTGATTTTGGGATATTCTTAGATAATTTTCCCTAAAGGCAAGGGGACAAGTGGACGTGTAATCAAATCAGTTAGTCCCCTTAATTAGAATGAATGAGGTCTTGTTAAAGAGAGCAAGTGGAACCCAATATGGTTGCTTTAAGAAAGGGCAGGATGAGCTGTAATTACTGTTACCCTTCCTTAAACACCTCCTCTCTGCCAGGATAGCATCTTTACTGCCGCTCATCAAGCTCTTTGGCCTTCTACTTTCCAGGGGCTGGAATATTTGCCCTTCAGGGTAGGGTGGGACCCAGTGACTAGCCTATTTTTACTATTAGAAATAAACCTAAACATTGAATTGGGCACCTTACCTATAATCAACCCTACAATGACCCTATAAGAAGGCATTATATACCCATTTCTCAGAATGGTACAACTGAGGGTAAAAACATCACACTTAGGAAGTCAGAACTTACAGCACTCAAAACCTTTCACAAAGGAAGTTATGGTGCTAAAAAGCAAGAGAGGGAGACAAGGACCCTCCTTGAGGGAAATAGAAAAGAGACAATGTGGAGATGGTGAGGGACTAAAACTTATAGGAAAGACTTTGCTCCAGGCAGTAGGGAAGGGAGAAAGTAGGAAGAAGAGAAAGGCACCTAGGAGGAAGAGGAAGCTGAGGTCGTCAGGTGGCTCAGCTGTGTGGTGGGAACATTCACGGTTTGCACAACTGGGCAGCCTTTGGAACTCTGTCAAGCTCTAGAAACCTTTTGTTCAAAGAAGGCATTTCTAAATGATCTAGATAGTTCTCTGTTTCCCTCTGTGTACAGGTGTGACATTCAAGCTTTTCTGGGTTGGAGTATAATATAAGCCACTTCTTGGTGCTGGCTACACAGAGGGGCCAGTGACCCAGAGACCAGTGGGAGAGTGGTGGCCGTGCCCAGAGTCACCTTGCTTCCATCCAAATGGAAGCGGGTTTGCCAAGTGCACGGCCGGAGACAGACATTCAGTTATATCCCAAACGTTCCCTGCGGCTGAGCACTATACCCGGAAGGCTGGATTCAGGCCTCGGGCCCTGGGATAGAGACATTTACACAGTGCCCAGGAGAATGGCACCTTGAAAGTGCAGCTCATAGCCCCTGTCAGAATAAATAAGATCACATTAAAATCCCTGCCACTTCCTTCTTCTGCTAAACTAGGTAGGTTGACATGCAGATAGGGGCTTGCTCTCACTCTCTCTCACCTTCTCTGTCTCTCTCTTTCTCAACTACACAGTCAGTTTTCTGGAGTGGGGCCCAAAGATCCATATGTCAAAACCTGGCAGAGGAAGCTGACACAAGAAACACATTTATTCCCCTCCTTTCAAAATGGCTTGGGAGGTTAGCTCCACTTAGGGAGGTGCAAATGAGGAGGGGGGAAGAGATAGGAAGGCCTGGGGGGGGGGCACAGACCGCCCTGATTGTGGGACTGAAGCTCTACTTCCTATCTTCCTTTGTTGAAGGTTGTGGTTGTAATTTTTTAGATGCTTCCAAGCACTGAATAAAAGTCAGGGAGCTCTGCTAGGACCTTCACACAAAACAGCATTTTTATAAGTTAAAGAAAAAGAAAGTCGCAAACAGGCAACTGTTCACGGCGAAACCCTGTCCTAAGCCAAAAGCTGAAATAAGCAAAGGTTGTCTTCTCCCCCCCCTCTGTTCGAGAACCTTCTTGCTGACCCCTGGCACCTCCTTCCTGTTTGCTGATTCTGTCAGGAAGCCTCTGTGGGTGCTCATCCCTCACTTCCATGGCTGTCTGGCTCCCCAGATAACAAGAGCAAGCATTAACTGAGCATCGACTGTATGCAAGGCAGAGGGTTAAGCACCCATGATTAACATTACACTGTGATTCTCATGCAACGTTGTGCTCTAAATAAATAATAAATCTGTCCAGACACAAAGAGACCCATCTTACCCATTCAGAACATTCCCCATCAATACTTTTTTTTATCTAGTTGACTATATACACTCTTAGGGACATTAAAACAAATACAACTTAGAAAGTGTAATTTATTAATTCAGCTGCGCATGCATATTTAAAACCGCGTACTATTTAAATAATGCATCACTGCAGACGTATCGCCTTTTCCCAGTCTCCCATATTACTGCCTAATTTTACTCATCAATGTGCTCGTTAGCTCTGGAGCCAATTTTAAGAGTCATTCATTTTTTCTTTCCAGGACACATCATCTTCATTTCCATCTCAATTGTTGGAGATACAGTACTGTCACAGGGAATTTTAGCCCAGGCAGTGAATGAGTGAGCATTAATGTAACATTAGGACAGTCATTTCACTTCCTCAAGCTCTAGGAGTCTGTTTATGAGGTCTGCAGTATCACCATGTGCCTCATGGCCTTTAACAGGACTCCGCAGAAGGCTTGTTTACAGCAGCATCTAATATTTGCATCCATGAGGTTGTATTCCCAGAAAGAATTGCTAAATCTGTCTTCAATTCATTTGCTTCCTGTTTGCTAATTCTGTCAGGAAACCTCGGGAAGCCTCCCAAACAAGCGCTGATTGAAGTCATTTCGGGACAGTGTATTTTCCTCAAACAATGCCGTGTTTTCCAGCTTAAAGCATCTGAGACAACGTCCCAAGATTTGAGACCATTGATAAGGATCCCTACATTTGGAAATGCCTTCTTTTCTAAGGGAGGACTTCTGTAAAATCCATTGGATCAATATTCTGACTTACATGAAAACTTTAAGCCCATTTTACAGATGTTGAAACTGAGGCCCCAAAGTTGGAGTAACTTTCCTAAAATCAAAGAGCTAATGTTTGAATAAAAGGAAGTGGAACCAGCGCCCAGGTGCTGAGCCACCAGGCTGCACTGCTCACACTCTCCTCACGTGGCCTTCACTTCATGTCCACATCTGCAGCCATGGCCCTTTCCAGAACTTCCCTGCTGTCCTTTGCCATCCATTTCTTTCTGTGACCCAGATATTTTACTTATAGAAATTTCTCCAAAGAAAACCATCAGAGATGGATGTACACAAGGATTTAGCGCAAGGCTATTTGTGAGAGCATCATTTTTAAAGGCAAAAACATCCACAATGGGGGTGGTTCAAGCTAAGCTATAAGGACACAGTAACATACCAATATGTGAGATCATAAATGAGAAAAAAGGAGAGGTTGTGTGATACGGTTCTAGTTTTATTTTATCCTCTAAGAAAAGTATACATGCATCGTAAAGACTAGAGAGAAATCCAACATAATAATTCAGTTAATCTCAGGTGTTAGAATTAAGTGACTTTTTTAAAATTTATACTTTCCTATTTCCCCTCCTTAGAAAAATAAAATAAACTGTGTTCATTCCAAAGAAATAACTCTAACAGTGACAATCTGGGGACAAAGAAAGAGGAAGCAGTGAATGGCAGGAGAAATACCTGGTGAAACAGGTGCTCTACTTTTTACAAAGGTGTTGCCCAGAAAAAGGATTTTCCAATTAAGAGAACAAGATTAAGGTTGTAATCCTAGGATGTTATCAAGTCTATAATCTGTTTGGTCTCTCTATTACAACTGCCCAGGTGAAATAGCCTGTCTTATGAAACCAACAGAGTGTATAAACCACTGGGCCATATGTCAGGGCCTCTGGCAGGGCCAGGGAGCAAACAATTTCTCCTGGAAAATTAGGTAGTTCCATTTTAACCTAGTTCCTGGCTTCAGGGTGATGCTAGGTGGTAAGTAACAGATTTAGTAAAAATGGACATTCCTTCCTCCCAGGGAGGCCTAGAGTCCAGCAGGGGCGTGCTGATGAAGGTGTGGGCATAGTAAGCAGGTGGGAATGGGCACTCTCTGGGGGAGGCCTGGAAGTCACAGTTGGTCACCTACCAGATGCTGGGAATGAAGCTGTGGGAAGACAGAAACCTGCCTTCAAACTGCAGATGTAAAACAGAGATCAGAAAACAAATCAGCATAGAAACCAGAAGAAAAAGAAAACAGAGTTCAAAGTTTGGATTCCAGAAGGAGATAAAAACATTTTTTGAAAATCACAGAATAAATGATTTTAGTAAGTTGCCAGATAAAAGATAAATGTACCAAACGCATGTAGGTTCTTACCTATCGGCAGCAACAATTAAATAATAAAGAAAGATTTATGACAGGAGGCAGTAAGTAGAAAATATCTAGGAATGCATTGCTAATAAGAGATGTGCAACAGAAACTCAGATGATGGGAACTAAAGCTTTAAAGCAAGACGGGAAAGACCTCCATGAAGGAAAGTATTAACATACATACAAACTTCTCTATGGCATGACTAAGACAAAGTCATAGTTCTCAAAATCATGCATTGGTACAAGGCCATTCCAATAGAAATTACAATGGACTCTAGCAATTTTGAACTATTTTAAAGCTCATTTTGAAGAATAAGTAGGAACAAAATCAAAGTAATAGGACATTTTTCTAAATTGCCATCACAGCCAATTATAAAGTTATAATGAATCTAAGAGTGTAGCGTTGGTACAAATCTCAACAATAGTAATAGAATAAAGTGGGCATTCTTTCAATCGGAACTTATTATGCTATAAAGGAAACAAGGTACAAGAGATGATTTTATAAATGGGTTAATGGCTATTTTTTAAGTATATATAATCATGTATCTGCATTTATGTAAAATTATAAACATGCATATATCTTGAGAGAAATTGAAAACAATGCTAAGGGGTGTGCCTGCAGTGAATTTTGCTTCAGAACTGAGTGTTAGACTATATCTCCTACCCCCTTTCCCCCATCTAGGTCATCCTGAACTGAATACTGACCTGCCCAGCAGTAGCCCTAATACCCACCTTTTCCCTGCTGAGGATTCAAATCAGAGCTACCACTTTTGTCATTAAAACAACAGTCAGAGAAGCAGTTTCCTACCATGTTTCCCCCAAAATAAGACCTACCCAAAAAATAAGCCCTAGCAGGATTCCTATGCACTTGTTAAATATAAGCCCTACCCTGATAATAGACCTAGGGGTGGGCATGGCTATGCAGCCTATCTGCATAGCCACACCATGCATTTCGGTGGGAGCAGTAAAGACTGGAATACCTTTTATCTGCCACAGCTCCTTTCTCCAAGCCATTCGTGCTTGGGTGGGTGCCTGTGTGGTAACCGCGGTTGCAGGCATCCTATTGCACATGTGTGAAGGGCTAGGAGAAAGGAGTTCACCCATCACTAGCGCCAGCCCCACCAACAAGGTCAGTTCCCCCTGTCAGGTTCCAGAAGAAGATGACTTAACTGTATCTGAATAAATGTAGATTGTTGTATTCTACTTAATAAACATAAGACATCCCCTGAAAATAAGCCCTAGTGTGTCTTCTTGAGAAAAAATAAATATAAGACAGTGTCTTATTTTGGGGGAAACACAGTATCAGTGGCCAGCCCCAAATGTATGCCTTTCCAAGGGATGTGTCATTGCAATGCTCCCTGTCCTGTCGGGACCTGGCGCCTTCCAGCCCTCAGAGACGCAGACAGTGAGCCCCGAGCACTCAGCACTGGCCTGCAGGAGACCTTGGCTCTTGTTCCAGTTCTGCCTCCAGTTAGTCCTGTGACCTTGGGTCAGTCACTTAATTCTCTGAACCTCTGTGTCTTCCTCTACCCCCCGAGAGGTAGAGCCAGGGGGTAACTTTTTCTCTCGCAGCACTAAGCTTCTTTGGTGCCCATCTGTGTCCAAAGCAACCAAGGCACTTAAACCCAGCCGCTGTGGTCTCAGCCTGGGTTGTTAGTGAACCAGGGGCTGTGGGAGGAAGGTATCCAGACTTCTAATCACTCCGAACACACACACACAAACACCCTAACTTTTCCCCACTCTCTGCTTCTGTTTCTTTCTATTTATCTTTTTTCAACCTTCTTTCCTCTCCCTCAAAGCAATTCCAACATTTGAAGGATGATCTTTGATTCATAAATGTAAGAGTTCTAGGGAAAACTCATCTTCGATTCACAAAAGCACAAACTGCAGGGAGATGTCATGTTTCAGTGTGTGGCTTTCTCCAAGTTTCTGCCGTGAAAACCAGGCCAAGATAACACTTTCCTCTATTTACCTACCCAGGCTCCCTCCTCCATTACCTCCAAAAACTAGGTAACCCTGGGCAAGTTACCTACCTTCTCTGAATCCAGGTTCTAGAAAGTGGGACAAAAATACTGACCTCATGAGGTGGTTCTGTGTGTGAAAATTCCAGTGCTTGTAATTTTACATCACTTGGTGATGACTATATGCAAATATTAGTCATCATATTAATAACTTCTTTTGAGTGATGAGTCGTATCTAGAAGGCTCTAAAACGCAAGATGTGGTTCTATTAGCTCAATCAGGAGGACATGAAGAGGCCAGGAGTGAGTGTGTTCACCTCCTGGGGCTCGATCACCGTCACACCTCATCCCTCTCCCTCAGACCCTTGCCAGAGCTCGTATGTTAAAGATATACCAAAGGCTCCTGGGTGGGGAGGAGCAGAGGGAACGTGGAGTGAGCCCCTTGCCTTGCTTGGAGAGCTTGGGAGACAAGTGGTAAAATGCTGCAGTAACAATAAGAATCCAGACAGGACATCTCCAACGTGGGGGTGGTCGTCTGGGGGTCTCAGACCACCGTGCTGCTTCACCAGGACCTGGGCAAGCTCAGCACTGCGCTGCACAATTGAGGTCTGTCTTAAAGGACTTTTTCTTTTACAAGTGCATTAAACAAGCGAGCATGCTGAATAGTCCTCCAGTTCCTCCGGAGAACAGAAAACAAGCCATTAACAAAATAAAGAATGAACGGGGCCACGCTGTTCTCATTCTGCCCATCAGTGCGGTGAGGGGGTAAAGAAACCAGCCCGGCATTTCCCTCCGGCCAGGATTTTTCCTGCTCAGAAATTCTCTTTCAGAAAAAGTGGCCTATGGAAGGGTTCCAGGCGCTATTTTCTGATGGCAGCATCAGAGGAGATGGAGCTATAACGTTTGGACCCACTTTATTCTAGATAGTAGGGAACTAATGTCCACTTTTAGGAGCTGGTGTGACAGCCTGGTGGCCCGGCTTGGTTTCCTCCTACCCCCCTCTGGCCCTGTCTGAGTCCAGCTCTCAGGACAGATGGCCTTCACTCCAGCCAGCGCTGTGGAGGGCAGGGGGAGGGGACAAGTCACATAAATCACTTACAAGGCTGCCGGCCAGACTGATGCTGAGAATTTCCATTATCTTCTTTTGTTTCATGAACTGTTTTTATTTTTTTTTTAAGTTTAACAAGTAAACCTATTTCACGTGCTTTGGAACCTCAAAATATCCATGATCCATCACTGCAATATCCATCACTGCAAATCCCTTTTACCTGTCTGGAGAAAGTTATGCATGCCCACAATTGGCTCTGAGTTTCCGGAATCTGCTGTCCTATCACCCAGCGTCTGCTCACCCCAGTGGACAGAGGCTGGTGGTTGGGACAGGAACAGAGGTGTCACAGTCAAAGATGGGATCTTCGGACCCCGGAGTTGGGTTCACTCAGTGCCTTACTATTGTGGAGTTAGGGTGCGGGCAGACCGTACACAACATTCTAGGAGGTTCTGAGTGTCATCCGTGGACCTCCGGGGTACATAGTGTTCATTCCAGCATGAGCCCGCCCTTGGTAAGCCAGTGTCAGCCCTTATAAAGACACTCCAGCAGCCAGGTCAGTCACTGGCCAAGACAACCCAGAGGAAAGCTCGTGGGGAACAGGCAGTGGGTCCGAGATAAAAAAGAGAAACCACTAGTAAAAGGAGCATCAGGCTCCGCCCCGCGGATGGACACCACGAGAATGCAAAGCGCTGCTGCATTAATTACACGTCTCCTCGCTAAGATTCACTCCCAGAGTGTCCACGAAAACTAATGGATGCAATCATAGCACCTCTCAAGAACTTCTCACCTGCCAAGCACTTTACAAGATTAGCTCATTAATCTACTCTGCTCTCCCGTGAAGCTGGTAATTATTATGCCCAGTGCAGAGATGGGGCGACCGGGCAGAGATAAAGCAATGGCCTGAAATCCCTGGGTGCATCGCAGCTCCGTAAAGCAGAACACAGTTCTCTGAGCTGTGCTGGTTCTGGTTTTCCTTCTGTCCCACTTTCCGCACTGAGATGGCGTCCCTGCAGAGGGGACAAGATGGATGGGCTGGATCCTAGTTCCCCGTAAGTGCTGATTAACTCCCCTTTAAAGAAGTCATTACCCAAACCAGAAAAGTTACTGTTTTATAGATGAAGTATAGCTGGACTCTAGCTGATGACCCATTTATATCCAAAACAATGAATTAATTCAAGCAACAGATATGTATCAAATACCTGCCTTATTGTCAACACTATCCCTTGTCCCATACACAGTGCTGACTTAGTGTTAAACAATGTGGTGCCCCCTTCGATTTAGTTGTAATGCTATTTATTAACCTCAATACAGGCAATTCCTATAGACTATTTAATAAAAATATCTACTGTTTTCTATTATCTTTGACCTCAACATCTGCTTCCTCTAGATTGCACTGATACAAGAAAGAATTAATTGTTTAACCCTGTAATCCATCAACATCAGCCCAGGTCTTAGAAAAGAAAGGAGCCTTTTGCCCATTAATGGCTTTGAACGTTTCCTGCAGCCACTTCTGTGAACTGTTGGGCCACGCGGGGGTTTCTCCCCTCCGTACCTAGGGCAGAGCAGGTGGTCCTCTGGGCAGTGTGTCTCCTCTTGCCAAGGAGAGAGGGACCTATATGAATGCCCCAGGATGTAGGCTCTTGTTAGAGATTTGGCAGATAGAACTTAAGTAAGCTACCTGCTAAGTAACTGCCTGATTTTCTAATAAGATAAACAGGTTCGTATTACGAAGTTAGTTCAAACACTTGACCTTCAGGAAATGTCAAGGTCATGCTGTTCCTTCAATGGGCTTACTACCATGAAGCGCTCAGGGGATAGGTGTGGAGTGCTGGGGGGTCTAAAGTTATGTTACACCTCTGATTTGGGGGGCAATCTGAGCCAGTGCTTGAGGAAATCTTTGAAAGACTCAGGGTTAGATTTAGAGGTTCACAGATCCAAGGTCCCAACTCGCGTAGACAACACTGCCCTGTGGCACCAAGTGTATGGGTCTGAGAACCAGGATGCTTATACAGTAGAACCTCTGTGAGTTGACCACCCCAGGGACTGTAACAAACTGGTCAACAAGTGCAGGTGGTCAACATAAGGAACTAGGCCTATTGTACTGATATGTACATGTGGTGCATGTCAAGTCTATGAAAGGTAGGTCAACTAAAGGAGGTGGTCAGTGTAGGGAGGTGGTCAGCTACAGAGGTTCTACTGTATGTCAAGGCAGGAGAGAGAGGGACCCAATAAAGGCAGTCCACCTAGATAGACATTGCTGGTGTCACACACCTCCCAACCCGGTGGGATGGGCCTGGGGAACCTCATGGTTCAGGCCCAGAATATGCTCAGATGGGTCTGAGTTCCAGTCCTGCATCCACCACTTACTCCTTCAATGAGACACTTAACATCTCTCGGCCCCCAACTTCTTCATCTCCAAAACAGATTAGGAGTGATAGTGTTTCACGGGATGGTGGTGAGGACGGGCTTTGCACGCCCAATCCATATTTATAAGATAAATACAAACTACCACTTTTTAAAGCACTATATTACTACAACAAAATACATTAATTTTCGATTATAATCACAGCCCTATTTTTTAAAGCTTTCTCATTCAATGTCCTTCTTTTAAGGTTATGCCTGATTAAAATGAGGTAATGTTTTAGCCGTGGCTATATTTCCAGGACCATAGTAATAAGGTGTCTGTTTTGGTTTGTTTTTTAACCTAACCATTTCCGTAAAGATTTGACAGACTATGCTCTCTTCCAAAAAGACTCATTACATCTTAGATTAAAATTTTAAAAAGAAAATCAGATACATTTTGGAGCAAAGACCCATGGATACATGTTTAGAGAGGGTAGCCACAAAGAGGATATAAATTATTTTAAAAATATGGTAGATTCTCAGGGTAGAAGAGCAAAACTCATTATCTCTATGGTGGTTTCTGATCAGCCCACCAGGGTTAAGACTGTGTGGCTGGTTCCTCAACAAGAGAAGGACAAAGGAATGGTTCTAAGCAATAGGGGGGAGTGAGGGAGTTCTAGGAAGAGGAAGCCTTTTCGATACCCGGAGAGATCTCCTTCCAGTGAGGTTGGGAATGTGACCTCCAGGTGCCAACCAGGACAACAGCAGCAATAAGATTCAAGACTTGGGAGCAAAGAAAGTAAATGAAGGCTGCAGAGGGAACATATTCTCCCGAATAAAATGTCTCAAGAATGGAGGAAAAAGTATTCAATGTACTCAGTACTTCTATGAAACCTATTTGTATTTACTCACGCTTTCTTATGAAAGATAGTTCATAACTATAGCCCAGGATGAAGGAGAGAAATGGAGTGGGGGGAGGCTTGACAGAGGGAGGGTAAAAGGCAGGACCACACACCTATGGAGCATGTGACAAGGGTCCAAGTCAAATCTGTCAAGGGTAGAACATAGATGTTTTGGCACAATAATCAAGTAAATGAGGTGAAAGCTATGTTGATTGGTTTGATCTAACCACATCAGATTGTCTAAAAAAAAAATCAGCACATTGTACCCCACATATGCATGAATGTATTCATGATGATGTATGTGTATTTGACTTAATTTTTAAAAAAAAAGTAAGTAAACTGAAGATGATCAGCCTGGGATGGCTGGAAAGAGCGAACTCAACTGGCTGCAGGTTTTGAGCAGGTTTCTCAACCTTGGCGCTATTGACCTTTTAGTCTGGTTAATTATTTGTCCTGGAGGAGCGAACTGTCCTGTCCACTGTAGGGTGTTATATAGCATCCCTGTCCTTACTGACAAGGTGCCAGTAGCACCCCAACTGTAACAACCCCAACTCTCTGCAGACACTGTCAAATGATACTTCCAAGTCTTGGCGTGGAGGTGCACAACATAGCCCCAATTAAAAAGCACTGTTTATGCCCCCAGGATATTGTCTCAAAGTCAGATAAAGATGGGGAGAGGCCTTAAAAATATTAATAATATTCCCTGGTAAAATGCCACTGAACCATTGAATCAAGTGATATCTCTGCTTCATTTGATGTTTAAAACTCCTGCTATGTGTTGTGCTGTGTGTGTGTACGTTGGGGGGGAGGACTATGTCGGGTTGTATTACCCAAACACTCAGAAAAGCATAAAGCAGAAAGATCTGTTTGGAAAATATTTCCCCAAAGATTAATGATATATGCAGACTACACTCATAAAAAAGAAAAAAGGAGGGAGAAAATGATATTTCATACTTCAGTGTACACATTCATTGAACTGCATTTTCTTTCAAATCATAAAGACACGCCAAGAAATGTAATTGCAAATATAGTCAAAAGTTAATTATACTGTTATAAATTATTTCCTTTTACTACTCTCTCGGGGACACCCAGGAATATTATAGTGAATGGATATGTATGAAAATACACAGCATAGTCAATGTACGATTTGTATCATGGAGCTAGCAGAAATGAGTTCTCACACTGGGTCATGGAAATAACCAAGAACAGAACTATTTCTTCTTTGGAATTCCTGGGAAGCATTTTTGCTTTAGAGTTGTCTGTGCCGTGTGTGGACAGAACATGTTTTACTGGAGAGGCTTGGGGCGGACAGGGAGCCACAGTTAACAGGGTCAGAACAAATGCACACAAAGAAAACACAACAGGCTGGAACTCTGCAAAGAAAGTCGATGGCTGGAGAGAGAAAGGGAGGTTTCAAATGGTGCAAGGTCAAGACCTTGAGAGTTTTAAAGTGATTATTTTATAAATCATATCTCTTTCAGACAAATGAGGCTTAGTGTGTGCTGGGGCTCTGGTCAGCCCGTGTCTGAAGGTTTAAAAGAAGGAAGAGAAGAAAAAAGGAAAAACCAGACACAGCTCACAGGGGCACCTTCATCCAGCCTCTCATCATGTTGTCTTTCCAATATCCCCACTAAGAAGGTGTTACTGACCCATTTTAAAGATGCTTGAAGCCCAATGTTAAGTGAAGAAGACACCACAGCTTAAACTTAGAGTTGTCAAATTTCAACGTCCTCCTCTCCCACTAACAAGCCATTTGGTAGTGGCCTCTCTGGCCAGAATATCTATGTTTACATCCAGAACGGGCTACACTCTTCATTTTCTTTCAATATCTACAGTTCAGCCAATAAGGAATTCATTGAGGTTAACAACCTCTTTTAAAACTACAACAGCTCTCAGCTCAACCCTTAGAAATCAGGGACAGGTTAGAGCAAATAAATGAAAGTAGACAATCATGTTGGCTGAATTTTAGAGTTGAGACCTGGCTCCTTTGTTTACCAGCTAGGTGTCCTGGAGAATGTCGCTTTGCTTTGGGGACACTCAAATACCATATTAGGACACAAATAAACTTCTGTGAGGAGCACTGTTTTCCTGCATTGTAAGTGATGTAATTCCAGAATTAGAATGTAACTGATAATAGCATGAAACAGAGAATACTTGCATCTTACATCTAGCCAGGTCTAACCATTTATCTGTGGGCAACCAATCTGGGTTTTATAATTTGTAAAAGAATACTTATGCCACCTATGCCCTGGTTCTGTTTTGTATATCACAGAGGATAACATCAAGATGCTTTGGAAAACAATAAGGTTGTGATTATTACTATTACTATTATTACTATTGTTACTGGAATGTGCATATATACTTATCAGCTTAAAAAAAGGAAAAATTAATTACCGTGTTCTATATGTTTTTGTCTTTTTGCTTTACACACAAAAACTGCTAACTCGTGGCATATCTATAACCAAAGAAACAAATACTTTTCAATAAAAATGTCACATAGCCCTGGGCAGCTGCTCCCAATGTTACAGGCCACTTGAGCTATCCATGACAACACCCAGGACAGATCACTGGACATGATTTCTTCCTGTAGATGTCTCCACTCTAATCCATGTCCACCGGGGACGATCTTCATCCGTATCGCTTCGGCCCTAGGCCTATTTATTTTCTGTGAACAGCCCTCCATGCTACAAATGTAACATATTGTAAGGGTCCCTCAATTTATTTAGTTTTTCATTCATCTTCATAAAAAAAAGAAATTGCAACAAAATAGTTGCAGTTCTTCACATCTACCTACCTGCCGAGGGCAGTGAAGATGAACTGATATTTTGAGGAGGCCACTTTAAGCCTGAAACATGTGATGTATTATGAAATCTGTAACGTATCCCTGTGGGAGCACAAAGCTGTGGACTCCTCATTTGCAGATCAGAGTTTCCCTCCAGCCCAAGTCCACGCCAAGGCGGCATTAGCCTGCTGGGTAGCACAGGAGTGCAGCAGCGCTGGCCCTGGGGTGACCCCGCCCTTCCTCTCCCAGGTCATCTTTGTTTGACACCTGGATCCCAAATCTGCTCTTACTCCGCCTTCTAGTCTTGGTATCAGAATGTCATTTCCAGGCTTCTGAGGCTCCTTCAGTTTGGCCTCAAACCATTCTAGTAGCTCTGCTCTGTTGCCACCAGTCTCTGGGATGCATGTCCTTCACTGGTCAGCCCTTTAAAACACAAACGTGGACACTAGCTGCTGGCCAGTGCTATCATCCTTCACTGTCCCGTCGAGGGAGGATCTGAGTCCTCCTGGGTGCCAGACTGTCTTCCCCAGCCTAGGCATGTGACAATCATGCAGGGTTCCCTCCTGGACACTGACTTAGGGTCAGGATGTAGCAGCAAGACTGACTGGACAACAGCCACAGTGATTGCTGGGATCTCAGACTCTCCCAAGCAAGATTAAATATCCTAAGATCCACCTAAAACCAGTAAGAAGAATACCAACACTGCACCAGGTCTGAGAAGACATTGAGGAGCATATGCAGAAGCCTTGTCTGTCTTTTTAACATTCAGATACAACTTGTACTGCCCTAAGTACCCACGTGGTTGGCAGCCACTCGAACATCCGAGACTAGGCAAAGACATCAAGCAGTGGGAAGAAAAGGAGCAGAGAAAGGACTGGAGCAAGAAAAGTGGCCCCGAGCAGAGAGGAAAGCCAGTTGATGTGTTCAGATGGCATTTCTTAGGTAGTTGCATATCATTTTAAAGTTTTGCCCCTCCTTATGTACAGCCACATGGCCTTAGTTCAGCAAGGTAGTCAAATACAAACATCTCTACATTTAGGCACAATGTTAAGCCTTTCCCCATCAGGATTCTGCTCCTGTCTTTAAAAATACAAAATGGGCAGAACAGATCAGGATCCTGAGCTCTGGCCTTGGCCCTGCTGGTGTTGGACAATGGTCAAGTTCCATGACCTCTGGGGATATTTCATTCCCACTAGAAAACAGTATTTATCATTAGCTAACCTGTGAGGACCCTTGCAGCTCTAAAATGCCGGCTAAAATCAATGCCTCAGTGTCATGGTTGTCAGAGATGGCCTTGGACACTGGCTGCCGAGGGCCCTGGGTGCTTCTGACAGTTGGCGAGGAACGGGTGGGAGGAGGCTAAATGTGACCTGCTTCTCAAGCTGGTTCAGTTTTGACTTGGAGATTTTCCCTGTGCAGCCTGCCCAAGACCACCAAAAAAGCCACTTGGTGAAACCCTACAACACGTGAGGACGTGTCTTCCTCCTGCCTGTTGGGAGACCCATTCAGGGAGAGAACCCCTTCAGAATCTCTTAATGAGATTCCCAGTCCTGCAGCTTCTCAGCACAGGAACTCCGTGTCCCCATTTCAAGGTATGCTTTGCCACTTTGGCCCTCTGCCTCTGGCTCCCATTCCTGCCCAGGGAAACCCAAACAAAGTTGGATAAAACCCTGTGAGAAAAGCTGGCCCCTGTGTCCCACAGGCAAGAGGAAAAGAGAGAGAGCATCCTCCTGTGCCAGTGGGGCCGGAGGTTTTGTTTTCCTCTTGTTTACTTGCTTGCTTCTCTG
Source organism: Galago senegalensis (assembly GCA_963575145.1). NCBI lineage: Eukaryota > Metazoa > Chordata > Mammalia > Primates > Galagidae > Galago > Galago senegalensis. Next base: position 129,904 of record CAUYTI010084837.1, read on the forward strand.
TGCGGCTAAGCCTGCCCAGCTTTCTCACACTAGTAGCAGGGTGTCTGTCTCCCTCGGTTCATCACGGCCCAGGTTCTCACACTTGTGGATAGCACTGCCACTGCAAGTATGATGCCCTGCTCTCTGTCAGGGACACGAGGCTCTGAGGAGAAGCCCTGCAACCATCAGGGACAAAGGTCTGAACCCAAATTTGAGACCTGGCAGGGATGAAGTGTGTTATCATCTGAATGCTTCATAAGTTGAAATCCTAATGCCCAAGGCGATGGTATTGGGAAGTGGGACCTTTGAAAGGTGAGTAGGTCATGAAGGTACAGTGTCCTCATAAATGGGGCTGTAGGGAGCTTCCCACACCTCTTACTGTGTGAGGACACAGCCACATATGAGCCAGAAAGCCCACCCTCACCAGACCCCAAACGTGCCAGCGCCTGGATCTTGGACTTCCCGGCCTCTAGAACCACGAGTAATATATGCATGTTGTTTAAGCCACTCAGTTTATGGCATTTCTCCATAGCCACCAGACGGACCAAGACAGAGAAGTCAGGTTTTTAACCTTAGAGAAAGCATCACAGCAAACCAGGAGGCACTCTGCCCACAGACACTCTCCCCTCCCTTGTCTCCTTCTAGCCTCTCAGTCTCCCGCACGGAGCTGCCTCCTGAGGATTCTGTGTTGATTCTTAAGTTCTTTGCATGCCAGGAAAAGGGGACCCAGCCCAGTAGGGCCCAAGGATAGGGGAGCTCAGACATTTTCTGATTTTTCAAGGTCATGTCCCTCCCAGTGAATGGCCTGAGCTCTCTTTTATGATCCCTCCAGCTTGGTTGTAAATGTGGCAGTTTGAAGTCCACCACTGAGGGAGCAGGCTGTGACTTGCCCCCATTTGAATGTTGTCCAGTCCCTCAGCCTCCAAGGAGTAGTCCTTTCTTGAAACTTAAGATTTAGCAGCTAAGGGCTAAATAATTTATCTCTGTATTTCCTTTTCCATTTTACCCCTGTTCCCCTAACTTACAAATAATTTTTGAAATGAAGATTGAGGTTCTTCCCTGCAGTGCTGTCCCCAACATTCATCTGGGTCTCTAAGTTCCCCAGCTGGGCTACTGAAGCTGAGTCCCTAAAAATGATTTTCAGTACAATAAGTTATTTACTTCCTTCTAGTACTTTGAAACCATTGAAAGCCACCATAATTTAGCATGAAAATTCTATAATCTCCCCACTTCCCTGGAAGTCCACCTTCCAGCCCCTCCTCTAAACAGCTCCTGAGGATTCTCTCATTTATTTTCACAGCCCTTTGTTGAAATAAACAACTGGGGCCAGACTCTGCTTTCTCAGAAGCAGGAACAAAAGCCCAAAGAAGTGAGCCGTGTTCAGCAGCTCTGAGGATGAGAGGAGAAAGGACCCAGACCACTCACACCCAGAGTTTGCATGGGGTGTGCAGCATCCTGTTGACCATGCGAAACTGGCTGTGCTCAGTTTACATCCCCTGAGCTTTGTGCCTGGTCTAATGAAGCCATCGATTTTCTTCCTGTCTGACAAATGTTACAAGGAGAGCAGCGGCTGGGAGAACGCTGGGGCAATCTTTTTATTTTCTGCTTTTTTGCTTTTAATTTTGTGTTCTCGGGAAGAAATGTGTGGATTTCTTCCTTCTAGTTAATCACGGCTGCGATGTTGTAACCCTTGTTATTTTCTTTTTCCCTATACTACTTTGGTTTTTTTGGTTCATCACCTGGAGGAAATGTGGATATTTCTCTTCTTGGAGGCATCTAACAGGGTGGGAGCCATTTCGGGGAATGTTGACCACCTGGCCCAGATTCTGTCTCAGCAAAGCTACTGGCATTGATCTGTGGGTATTGAGCAAGCATGCAGTACATTCAACCCAAACTCACTATCCAAGTCTACCATAGGGTGTCCCAAGAGTCACCCCTAAAGTTGACATGTAGAGGGAAAAATGGGAAATTACAGTTAATATAAATTACAGTTAATATTAATATTAATATACAGTTAAATATAACTTTATTTACAAAATACTTATTACAAAATTTTATAAAATATTTATAAAACATTCTGTATGCGTTGCCACTTCTTTGTAAAATTTCATAATGAATCTTTTGTACATAAAGGTCTATTTAGCTGTGACTTCCCATTTCCCCTATGTATGGTGACTTTACAGGTAACTTTTGGGACACCCTGAATGTTACTAAGGTGGTGGGCTTTTTCCAACTTTTACAAATGTCAGGGAAAGAATCTCTTAACGACTTTCACTCATTCCTCCACACTTTTTTTCAAGAAAGACCGTTAACTCGTCTAAGGAGACCAAATTCTCTTAATTGTGATTTAGAATCATAGAACCAGTATGCCCTGAACTGGTAGTGGAAGGTGGAACTTGGAATGACCTTGATGATAGTGGTGGGTCCTCATGACATGCTTGGGGATAGCAAGCATGTTCTCACTTAATCCTCACAACTTTATTTAATTTTTCCCATTTCAAAGCAATTGAAGGTTGCAAACTAAATAACTTACCCAAGATGACTCTTCCAGGGCTCTCGGGCTCAAGCCTGCCTTTGTAACCACCACGCATTACTGATGTTGAGCCTGTACCCCATATTTTGCAAATGAGGAGACCAGGGTTCAGGGGAATGAGACAGTTTAACATCACCAAGTTCACTAGTGGTAGAGCAAGTAGACCAAGCCAGGGTTCCTGACGTCTGTTTCACCCTTGTTCCACTACGCCATGTCTCAGGACAGAATGATTAATCTTTACCCACCTGAAGTAGAACGGGGCTCACCCAGGACATAGTTGCCTATTTACCTTTTAAGGACAATACTGGTTGGGGCAGGGCAGTGCAATGTGGCAGTGGAGGGGAACAGACGGGGCAGGAGGGAGAAATCCAGCTCCTGGAAACCTCAACTTGGTAAAAAAGCATCACAGTGGTTCCCACCCCAACCCGGGGGGCTCAGCTTTACTCCACCTTGACCTTGCCCAGCCATGTCATAAGATTCTTTCTCTCTCAGACCTATCTGGGGACATATAAGTGATTTGTGGGTAGGGACAACACAATCTACGTTTATACAAGTCAATTTTAAAGATCAAATACAGTTATCATTCCCAAATAGATCCTGTTGTTCCTTGCTCTAGTTTTAGCTATGAGAGTGACCAGGATTCCATTCTGCTATCCTCCTGTCCTGCCAGGCTCTGCTCCCAGAGAAGGAATTTCAAAACTCCTTGGTCTATGTATGAGGAGTCCGCCTAATGCATGTGAATTCTGAAAAAGCTTAAAGGCAATTCTCGCGCTTGTTTGAGAAACTTTTGGATTAAAAGCTCCAGGTTTTTGGCTTCTGATAACCAGGTCCAACCTGCCCCTTTGTCATTGTTACTGGTGTGAGCTCAATTGTGTCCCCTCAAAATTCTGTACATTGAAGCCCCCTAGCTCACCATGTGGCTGTATGTGGAGAAGGAGCCTTTGGGAGATGATGAAGTCAAAATGGGGTCATGAAGGTGGGTCCTAATGCAACCCGACTGGTTCCAAGTTAGGGAGAAGAAGTTAGGACAGGAGCACAGACAGAGTACTGTGGCTGTAAGCCAGGGAGCGAGGCCTTGGGAGAAACTGAGCCTGCGACACTTCACTTTCAGACTTTCAGTCCTCAGGCCTGGAGAAAATGAATTCTTGTTGTGTAAGGCACTCAGTCTGTGGAACTTTATTCCATTGGCTGCAGTAAATTCACACAACAGTGAGGAAAAAATACACAACATACAATTTACCATTTTAAGCAGTGGCACTAGTGGCATGGTTTTTATTCAACTATCACTAACCACGATCCATCTCCAACCAACTTTTCCATCTCCCCCAACTGAAGCTCCCCACTCATGAAACAGCACCTACTCAGTTTAATCTGCTCTTAAGCGTAAGCAGTGCGGCTGTCTGCCTGTTCTGAGCCAGGACAACCTCTCTCACTCGACTACAACCCAGACGGTGTGAAGTCATACAGGGACATGTAGTGACAGGTTGATCCACACATAAAAGAAACTAAACGTGGGGACATTTATTAGAGGCTGGCAGAGACCCTTTCAGAAGGTACTGGGGTTTGGTCCAGGGGTGTCCAACCTTTTTTCTTTTCTGCTCTGTGATAGAGGAAGAGTTGTCTTGGGTCACACTTTAAAGAAACACTAACAAAAGCTAATAAGCAAAAAATACAAAGACTATGCATAATTTTCACAATATCCCACAGTCAAGATAAGCAAAACAGGCCTCAAATGATCTGCATGTGGCCCGCAGGTTGCAGGTTGGACATCCCTGGCTCTAGACTCTAGACCCTGATCCAGATCAAGCAGCTCTCAGTACACTGACTCAACCCTCCTGAATACAGACAGGAAATACAAGCAATCGTGATGCATCTATCCTTCCAGAAGGCTCAGCCGTCCCCAGACATGTACTCTAATAAAATGAGTAATCGCCTTTGCTTTAGCCATGAGGAAGCAGCCGCAGCCCAGCAGATTAAGTAAAGGTAGGAGCAAGGGGAGTGAATAAATTCTAATCCAGCCCTGTCACCAGCTCCCAGGGCGATTTGCTTTTGCTACCCTCAGCCCTAACTGCAGCTAACTGTGATCTGAAAAAGTGTGGGGATTTTCCAAGACTCAAAGCAAAATAAACCAAGAAATCAACAGAGCTCAGACTCCAGGTCATAGATGAACTTTGCAATGGTACAGGTTTGGGAAGAACACATTGGAAAAGGAATCTGTGCAAGTTTGTTCATGATTGCTCCTTTAACTGTAGTGAGAATTTAAAGTCAGGACTCACCAAGCAAAGACAAACAAGCTTCTTCCGCCAGCCTGTGACACTCAGAGACATCTTACCACACACACGTGGCAGGGTCTCCCATCCTCTTTGTCCTTAGATGGTTGTGTATGCTTAAGTCTTAGCTACAAACAGAAAAAGTGGTTTCTTAGGGTTGGCTTGGACATCGAAGCATGTCCCTACAGAAGGAATAAAGAAAGCTAAAATCCAAATGACAATGTCACTGGACACTTAAGAGCTGGGTCTTCAAGCAATGTCAGTGTCTCTCATGAGTTTCGGGAACGAGCCTGAAGCTCAAAAGCCCAAATTTGAAGAAATTATCAAATGTTTCAATAGAGAACATATAAACATTACACAGACGTTTCACCTTCTCCTCTTCAGCTGAACCTCCCTCCCAACCTCAGACTGGGATTTCCTAGTAGAAGCTAAACTCGAATTAATTAGATTCCAGGGTTCATGATAGAATGACTTCGGCCAAATTTTGTAATTGTTAAAGCAGCAGGGTTCAAATGGGCAATGAATGAAAAGTTGATCATTGAAAAGACAGAAGGGCCTGTAGTCCCAGCTACTCAGGAGGCTGAGGCAAGAGAATCGCTTAAGCCCAGGAGTTGGAGGTTGCTGCGAGCTGGGTGACGCCATGGCACTCTACTAAGGGCAACAAAGTGAGACTCTGTCTCTACAAAAAAAAAAAAAAAAAAAATAATAATAATAATAATAATAAGTACAAAATAAAAATAAAAGAAAAGACAGAAGGCTAACTCTAAAAGCAGTTGCATAATAGACCTAATTACAGACTTTCTCCCTTCACCCTATATAGCCCTACATTCAAAAGCTCTGGGAGAAAATAGCCAGGTAAAACCAACTATGAAAAAAAAATCCAAGAAAGGGAAATTGGGGGACTGACTTCATAGATTGGTATTCAAAACTCTCAAGTATTTTTTTCTTTGGTTTAGGGAGATTTACTCATCTCCTCATAATTATAAGAATTCCTTCGGTTCTGTGCAAGGCTGACCTCCACTTATTTATAACACGTGCTGTTTAGACACCCTTGTTTATTTTGCAAATTTGCCTGTAGCTTATTCAATGTGAGCTCTGGTTTTAAAAATACCCAAGTATGCCTTGGAGTCACACAGCACAGTAATCAATCCTGGACAAGTTTCTTAGCCTCTGTGATGATAATTTAAAATATCTATCCTTCACTGAGACTTTTAATAAAGCCATGCACAGGGCCACAGGCTCAACATAGATCATCTTAATTGATCTTTTGACAACTCTTTGATAAATACGTTATTACTCCCAATTTGCTAATGAGGAAATTGATAGTTGGAGGAGTTAAGAAATTTGCTCATGTTCCAACACATAGCTGGTAAGTAAGGAGTTGGCATCCAAACCCAAATCATCCAACTATTTTATTTTACTTCTCCATTTTCTCACCTGTAAATAGGAGCAGAAATACTCAACTCATAGGGTCATTGCAAAATTTAAATGAGAATACATGTGCAACCAATAGTAGGCATTCAAGAAATACTAGGTTTCTGATATTGTTCACCTTCCTAAGGTAGCCAAAATTGTCACAGTGCATATTACCACTGAATAGATTCTATTTACATGAACTCAATGTAGGCATGCCAAATGACACTTTGAGATAATGATGATGGTAAATGGGATTTATATCAAGAAAAAAAAAATAATTAAAAACATTGTCACAGACTCAACATATTAAAATCTCAGCAATAAAATGGAAGTGTAGTGACAATAAAATTTATGTAGTGATATGTTTGTGTAGTACTTATTCTATGTGCTTGTGTGGTGAAAATATTATCTCCAATTTTCACTCCTCTCTTCCCTTCCTAGAAAACTCCTCTTCACCCTTCAAGGCCCCACTCAAAGGCTGCTTCTAACACTCAACAAGGGAGCTGCTAGGGGAGCTGACCTCGCCTTTGTACTACTATATAATTCCACTAGATGGTAGTCCAGAGCAGAGACTCTATCCCAGGAAAGAGCTGATACCTAGGTCCAATGTAAGGCCTGATACCTAGGGTGTGTACATAACTGTTTATTTGATAAAGGAGTACTTTTAATGCATGATTTTGAGTTTCTAATAGCCTGAATATCTGAGGTGTATATAGTTGGGTTTATATGTAAGAATTGCAAAGTCCTTTAACATTCATTAGGCTTTCCACTTTAGAGTAAATGATACCACTTCACAGGACGTTAAGTATGAGTCAGACACAGAGCATTAGTCAAGGCACACTACAACCCTGAAGGGAATCCACTCAGCAGGGCCCCTCAACTTGCCTTGCCTAGTGTCCATATTCCCAATCTGGGGTCTCAGCTCAATGCTTGTCTTCACAAAGCCCTCACTAAGGCCCTTATCCACTCTACAGACAGGAGAAATGTTGAAGGTGGAAAACTCTAGCCTGACAGCAAGGTTCCAACTTGGGCACCACCTGAGACTTTGAGGTGGGCTCTCCCTTTTACCTGAGTGGAATTTTACCAGATCCCACTAGTGGGATAGTTCTCACGCACAGTGACACATGGAGAACAGAACCCTAGCATCTCTTCCTTAGTGTCACTAAGAGCCACTTCAGAGTGACATTGGTCTGTCCCCTTGTTCCACCACATGCTGCAAGACTGTGAGTGAGTGAACTTATCTGACCATCTGTAAAATGGGTGCAGTCATACACCTCAAGGTTGTTGTGAGGACTGTTCAAAACATGTGTTGACCACCTCCTGTAGAACCTAGCACTGAGCATGCTCAGTAACTTTTTTTTTTTTTTTTTAGAGACAGAGTCTCACTTTATTACCCTTGGTAGAGTGCCAGGGCATCAAAGCTCACAGCAACCTCCAGCTCCTAGGCTGAGGTGATTCTCTTGCCTCAGCCTCCCGAGTAGCTGGGACTATAGGCACCTACCACAACACCCAGCTATTTTTGTTGTTGTTGTTGCAGTCTGGCTGGGGCCAGGTTCGAACCTGCCACCCTCGGTACATGGGGCTGGTGCTGTACCCACTGAGACACAGGCACTGCCCATGCTCAGTAACTATTAATTCCCTATTACCCTCCTGCCCCCAACACTAGGCATTCTCTCTGAAGTATTCTAATTCAACATCCAAAATCATACATCAGTCAATAAATCATATTTTCCAATTGCCTCAAGGCTTTGTAAACTAATCAAATGATGGTAATAATACTTGGAGCTGAACTGGTGGGGTTGGGCAAGACTGGTTTGCTACACGTCTAGTCAAAACCACAAAATGGTGGATCCATGAAGCACAAAATGGCAGATCCGTAAAATGCAAGATGGTGAATCTATGAAAGAACTTCCGAGTTCTTAAAATACCACAGCCGCGCAACACAGGGTGGATCATTAGAATTCTCCTCATGTATTATGGTGCTAATTTAAGACCAGAAATTGTCCTTACTTATTTTGATTTTCAAAGCATTGGCATTCTCATTTAAGCTCCTATTCTTGGACTGAGCAAATGGATTTGTATTTGGCTGGCTGAGAAAAGGAATTGCAAATGCTCCATAGATATTTCTTCCCTATCCTCTCAACTTTGAGAAACTCAGTCACAAAAAGGGAAAGGAACGATATTATAGCTTTTGATTCTATTCTTGCTTGACTATGTCTTAGATTGTCTCTTAAATCAAAGCCTAGGAAGGACAAGACCCTCTTATGATCCTCAGGAATACTGCAAAACCTCTGGGCTTGGACTCCTTCCTGCCTTTACAAGATTTTGCTCAAATTGCATTATTCATATTCCTGCTGCTCTCTTAAGGAATGGCTTGTGAAACAATGTGCCAGGAAAACCAACATTGTTATGATGAGAAAAGAGCTACAGGAGAAGAAACAAAACAACTCCCCACTCCTCAGTGAGTCTGTGTAGCTAATAACAGTCCAGAAGTCAAACAGCTGTGTTTTCAGCAAGAGGCTGGGAATGCACCTGCTTCAGGTGCCAGAAGTCATTTCCATGGCTGCAAATGTGTCCTCTGGAGACCACAAAGTGCCCAACACAGGGAACATGAAACACCCTTCATCTGTTCTGTGTAAAGTAAGCCTAAAATATTTACCCATCCAAAAAAAAAAAAAAAAGATCCATTTGATTTAGAGGAAGAGCTCAGACAAAAAGAGGTGGTAGAGGGAGACTAAGACTACACTGGGATGCTTCCTTGCCAGGATAGACTATGGAGGGATGTGAATGGGTTGCCCCTACTACTGGGGCAACAGAAAAACTGAGATGACAGCGGTCATGTGGTCTGTTAAATGCTAAGAACAGCACGTGTACATTCTCACAAAGAGTATATATTCAAGTTGCTCTCGGGGTTCTGTGCTTCTGTACTGTGTAGGTCAATCTTTAAAGTGCAAAAGAGGCAAAATTCATCTTCTAAGAAGATCACCTATCAATGTCCCAGTATTCCTTCCCACTGTCATCTTGTTCTTTGACAGGCCTCCATGTAACCCTGTCATGCTCTCAGATGGTCATAATATTTGGAGCTGAACTGGTAGGGTTGGGGAAGACTGGTTTGCTACACGTCTAGTCAAAACCACAAAATGGCGGATCCATGAAGCACAAAATGGCAGATCCATAAAATGCAAGATGGTGACTCTGTGAAAGAACTTCCAAGTTCTTAAATACCACAGCCGTGCAACACAGGGTGTGCACACCATGCTTACCCCCTCCTACGTTTCTGTAGAAATTGTGCACAGGCACTGAGCCCATGGCTGGAATCACAGCCCGCTGACACATTGCACACCAACCTGCAAGGTCCTTAAGAGCAAAGCCTTCATTTCTTTCCTTTTCTGTATCCCCTGACCTTAATGTTGTTATTTGTACTTAGTAGCCACTAAATACATTTTTTAAAAAATGAGTTGAACAATCTCAGTTAGGATACTGAGTGATCAACACCTGAAGCATATTTCCATTCAGACATACAAATATTTCAAGAGAAGATGACAAAGAATCACAAAACCTTTGGATCCAAAGAATGAGATGTTAGTTAAGTGGTGGCAAGAGACCCCACCTAGCACCTTCTCAGAGCATACCATACTGATGGCCACCATCATGTCTTGGAAGTAAGACAGTTCCCAAGTGAAGATATTTCTCCTTTCACTAGTAAGGAACTAGTCTCTCTCCACTTCTGCCTTCTTGGTTCAACCCTTATCCTACTGAAGCAGTTAGTGTCACTTTCTTAAGACTATCTTCTCAGGACACAGTGGCTCAAGTCTGTAATCTTAGCACCCTGGGAGGCTGAGGCGGGTGGGTTTCCTGAGCTCAGGAGATAGAGACTAGCCTGAGCCAGAGCAAGACTCCATCTCTACTAAAAATAGAAACACTAGCCAGGCATCCTGTTGGGCCCTTGTTGTTCCAACTACTTAGAAGACTGAGGCAAGAGGACCACTTGTGCCTCAGAGTTTGAGGTGCTATGAGCAATGAAGCTACAGCACTCTACCCACTACACAGAGCCTCTGTCTCAAACAAACAACCCCAAAAAACTGTCCTCTCTGCCTAAGGTTTTCTGTGCAAAGACTTAGCAAATATAAAGAATGATAAATGCCAGGCTTGAGAGAAATAGGATGTTCAAACAATAATTTTTAACTTCAGAAATGACATGGCAGCTCTAAAAAGCTCACAGTGGCCAGTTGTGGTAGCTCACACCTGTAATCCTAGCACTCTGGGAGGCCAAAGGTGGTGGATTGCTTGAGCTCAGGAGTTCAAGACCAGCCTGAGCAAGAGACCCTGTCTATACAAACAGCCAGGCGTCATGGCAGGTGCCTGTAGTCCCAGCTACTTGGGAAGCTAAGGCAAGAAGATCACTTGAGCTCAAGAGTTTAAGGTTGCTGTGAGCTATGATGCCACAGTACTTTACCAAGGGTGACAAAGTAACAAAGTGAAAGGGTGAAAGTTTTTTCCTCAAAAAAAAAAAAATTTAAAAAAGTTCAGTGCCTCACACACTGATCATGTGACTTTTTCCTAGACTCCCACGAAGTTGGGTGCTTATCCTCTGTTTTCAGAAAAAATAGATTCTCTAGATGAAACAACTTTCTAATGGTGGAAAACGGAGGATGAACAGACAATGGCCCTTAGGAGAAAGACTTAAGCTGGCTCATTGCCTCTCCTCAGTCAGTTCATCTTCCCCATTACTTTTTTCAAGAAATGTGAGCATGGGCGATACCTGTGGCTCAAAGGAGTAGCACCTCCCATATGCTGGAGGTGGCAGGTTCAAATCTAGCCCTGGCCAAAAACTGCAAGAAAAAAGAAAGAAAGAAGTGTGAGCATGAGCTGGAGTATTCTACCAGATCCTCAAGGACAGGGGGATTTGCAATAGAGCTCACAGTCCAGCGTCCCAGCAGTGAAGCAGTAACACACACAGTCGCTCCCCAATAGAAATGGTGAAATCTTAAAGTGAGACTCCGGCCCTCTTGGAATATACCAATGGTGGTTTGCCTGGAGTTGGGGTAAAGGAAGGAGGGGAAAGTGATGTGCTGAAATTAAATTGCAACTCAGCATATAAAAGGAAGTCTGTGCAATTGTGCATTGGGAATTCAGACCTTCCAGTCTGAACGAGCCGTCACCATGTGTTAATAACATCCTATCAGACTAAGCAATGCGCATATAGTGTGGAAGGAGAATGCTTTTGCATGGCCTTACCTTGTAGGATTTTAACCAATTTATATAATCTTTCTATAAAATTTTCTGATTTATTTGTAAATGTTTTGGCATAGTAGGAACATTTAATATGAGATCTGCCCTGTTTCATGTTCCAGTGCATGATATGGTTAACATAGCTATTGTTGACCATAGGCACAATGACACATGGCAGGTCTCTAGAACTAAAAATAAATTTTCTGATTTATTTTTAAATGTTTGGCATAGGAGGAACATTTAATATGAGATCTGCCCTGTTTCATGTTCCAGTGCATGATATTGTTAACATAGCTATTGTCGACCACAGGCACGATGACACACGGCAAGTCTCTAGAACTGGATAATGAAACTTCGTACTCATTGGCCACAACTTCCTGTTTCCCTGCCTGTGCCAGCCCCTGGGAGCCGCCCTTCTGCTTCCATGAGTTTGACTATTTTAGGTTTCCTGGGTAAATGTAATCTTGCAACACTTGTCCTCTGACTGGCTTATTTTCACATAATGTCCTCCAGTTTCACCTACGTGGTTACATATGGCAAAATTTCTCTTTATAAAAGCTGGATAATATTCCATTGTATGTACATATCACATTTTCATCATCTTTTAATGAACATTTCAGTTGTTTCTATATCTTGACTATTGTCAATAATGCTGCAATGAACATAAAAATATTTCAAGATCTAGATTTCAATTCTTTTGGCTATATGCCCAGAAGTGGGATTGAGAGCTTGTATGATAATTCTATTTTTAAGTTTTTGAGGACCCACTGTACTATTTTTCATAGCAATTATATAATTTTGCATTCCTATCAACCATATACAAATATTCCATTTTCTCTACATCCTCGCCAACACTTACTTAATATCTTTTTTTTTTTTAAAGAAGAGCCATCTTAACAGGATGAATTAATTTTTTATCATGGTATTGATATGCATTTCTGTGATGATTAGTGATGTTGACCATCTTTTCATATAACCATTGGTGATTTGTATGTCTTCTTTGGAGAAATGTCTTTTTTTAAATAATTGAGTTGTAGGAATTCCTTATGTATTTTAAATATAGTTTAGATATTAATTCCTTAACAGATATATGGCCTGAAAATATTTTCTTCAAGTCTATAGGTTGTCTTTTCCCAACTTACCAGGAATAGAAGGAATTGACCTCAATATAATGAAGTTCATACATGAAAAGCCATACCTAACATCTTAATGATAAAACTACATGTATCCTAAGACCAGGAACAAGGTAAGATTGTCCACTCTCATCATTGCAATTAAAGGTGATATTGAAAGTACTAGCCAAAGCAAGTAGGCAAGAAAAAGAAATAAAAGACATCTAAAATCAGTAAGCAAGAAGTTAAATTATCTGTTTTCAGATGACATGCTCTTATATGCAGAAAATTTTAAAGACACCAGAAAAAATACTCTTAGGACTCATAAACAAATACAGTAAAGTTGCAAGATAAAGAATCAACATACACAAAATCAGTTGTTTCTATATACTAACAATGAACTAACCAAAAATAAAATTAAGAAAACCATCCCATTTATCATTGCATTGAGAAGAATAAAATGCTTAGGAATAAAATTAATCAAGGATGTAAAAGACTTGTATACTGAAAATTATAAATTATTAATGAAAAAAATTAAAGAAGACACAAATAAATGGAAGACATCCTATATTCATGGTCTATAAAGCTTAATATTGTTAAATGTCTGATCTATAGATTCAGTGCAATGCCTATGTAAACCCCAGTAAATGTTTTTTATAGAAATAGCAAAAACATTTTAAAAGTTATATAGAATCACAGAAAACACTAGATAGCCAAAGCAATCTTAAGAAGAACCTACCTGAAGGCATTCTATGCCTTGATTTCAAACTATATTATAAACCTATAGTACTTAGAACTGTTAATGTGAAATAAAAATAATGCAATGAAACATCGATTCATGAAAAAAATTATCAAAACTAATTAGGAATATAAGGGAAGTTCATTATCCTAATAATTTTATAAAGTGTTTTTAGATAAAAACCTTCATAAAATAACACATTTAGTGGTGCAATGTTAAAAAAATTTCATGCAACAGTAGGGACAAACTAATAATTTTCCCCATCACTACTCCTATTGTTGCACTTACTGAGGACAGGAAGGTAAAACTATATTCATGCACAGAAATTGCAGTGAAAAAAACCAACCTGTCATTACTCAGCATTGGTGGATAAATGACTAATAAGTGAGCTTTAAAAGATTAAGCTAAATAAGTTAACATGTTTAAATGATTAAATATGATATCTGTTAAGGCATCGTAAGAGTTATACATGCATACATATTTCTCAGTAAAAGATATGCCCACATACTCACATATTTCATGTACTTCTAAGTACGTATAGGTGCATTGTGAAGAAAATGAGCAAACTTTAATGAAAGACCATAGAGACCTAAAAATAACTCGTGAACCAGCAGACTGAAATAGTGAAAGTGTTAATTTCTCCCAAGAAATTCATATATTCAACGAAATTCCATTAAAAATGCCAAAGGGATATTTTATGGAATTGGAAGAGCTGATTCTCTGGTTTATATGGGAACATAACTTGAGGGAGTACTTGTGGATGTCACACTTTTGATGAAGCTACGGTAGTAAAGACAGTGAGATGCTGTCAGGGACATGAGAAACAGGCCAATGAGACAGAAAGCTCAGAAATATGCCTGTGCTTATACCGAGATTTGATTGATCAAAGAGAGCATTACAGATCAGTGGGGAAATGAGAGATGAATGAGTGATACAAGGACATCATTCCACATGCAAAAAAATTAAACGCCATCTCATTCTCACACACTACACAAAATAATTCCCTGGTGAATTTTATCAAATTCAGTAGGAAAAATGGGAAAAAACATTCAAGTAGGAGTCTATCTTTATGATCTCTAAGTAGAACTTCCTAAATAGCACACATAAAGAAAAGATTTGAGAGTTTGTCTACATCAGAATCAAAAACAGTGAAAATATAAACCACCAAATAAAGATGTTACATGTATAACTGCCAAAGGGTAAATAGCATAAATGTGTGACAAACTGATAAAAACTGAGAGAAAGAAAAATTACTGATAGAAAATGCATAAAAGATAATGCTACACTTTGAATATATCCTCTCCAAATTCATGTGTTGGAAACTTAATAGCCAATGCAACAGTTTTGGGAGATGGGGCCTACTAAGAGATGATTAGGTCATAAAAGCAAGGCCTAATGCATTAATGTTACTACTATCATATGAGTGGGTTAGTTATCAGGGGAGTGAGCTTTTCTGGCCCTCTCTGCTCTAGTGATGTTGTGCTGTCTTTCCCATCTGCCTTCTGCCATGGATGACAGCATGAAAGGCCTCACCAGATGTTGGCACCATGCTTTTGGACTTCCCAGCCTCCAGAACAGTGAGCCAAATAAGTTTCTAATGCTTATAAAAAACTGCCTAGTCTCAGATTCTGTTATAGCAACACAAAGTGAGCTAAGACCGACAACAACAGGAATTTTATGGAGGAGGAAATGCAAAAGTCATCTCACAGAGTTGTATTATCATCTCACGCTATCAGGTTAGCAATTCTATGTTTTGATGAAGACACAGGGAAAAAGAAACAGACAAGCAATGGTTGTCCACTGCTGGTAAGAGATTAAGTTAGCACAGCCTCTTGAGAACCATTTTGGCATTACTCAAGTTGGATTTATGCTAGGATCCAGAAATTCATCAGCACGAAAACTCTGGAGAAACTCTTGCATTAGGAAATGTAATTCAACAACACATACATAGTATTTTCATACTAACAAATATATCACAACAACGCAAATGCTCACCAATAGTAGAATAAATAGTGGGAGACTCACCAGATAACATTATATCAATATGAAGGAACCTCACAGAGAATGTCGAGTTGGATAAAGGAATACATGCAGGTCTACTCCAATTATATAAAGTTCAAACATAAGCAAAACTGGGCAGTGCCTATGGCTCAGCGATTAGGGCGCCAACCCCATATACCAAGGGTGGTGGGCTCAAACCCGGCCCCGGCCAAATTGCAACAAAAAATGTCCAGACATTGTGGTGGGTTCCTGTGGTCCCAGCTACTCGGGAGGCTGAGGCAAGAGAATCACCTAAACCCAAGAGCTGGAGGTTGCTGTGAGCTGTGATGCCCCAGCACTCTACTGAGGGCGACAAAATGAGACTCTGTCTCTAAAAAAACAAAAAAAAAATGCAAAACTATAAATGCATTGTTTGGAAATAAATCTAGAGTAAAACGACCAAGAAAAACAGTGAATGATTATTATAAAATACAGGCTGGTTGATGCCTCCAGGTGGGGTGGGAGAGTGTATAGTCCAGGGAGAGGCACCCCAAGGGTTTCTAAGTACTGCTAACGTTGTTTCCCAACCAGACTGGTATATACATTGATGGCTATTTTATTCTTCTTCTTTAAACTAGACATACATTTGACATTATTTATATAATTTATTTTCTACTTTTTAATAAAAGAAATAGCCATGTTTTGCTTTAGGCCATCAGTGATGCTGAAAGGCAGGGTTCTGTAAGTCAGAGGTCCAAGTGGCTTAACGTGGACTCATAAAACAGAAACAAATGCATTAGGTTTGTTCCACATCCACATGGCTGGAGGTAGAAAAAATAATAAGGCCATGCCTGTGGCTTTGCAGTAAATGCAATATCTCTGCCAAGTATTGCAATCCATAGTTCACTGACCCTTAATACAGGCGTGATTATCATGCTCCCTTCGTGCGCAGCGTAAACTGGTCCCCAATTCGGGCAGACTTACGTGGACAAACCAGTGAAATGAAAGTCTGTTGTATTCTTAAAAGAAGGAAAGCCTAATAAAGACATAAAGGCTTTTTCTCCACAGCAGAGAGCACGTTCTGCATCGCGCTAACCTGCTGACACTATTTGTAATGGCACAGAAAGGTCACTGAAGTCTAAATCCACTTGCACGATTCGCTACCACGATCTGGAAAACACAAGCTTTATTAAATATCAGCTCTCATCTTGTTTTCAAGAAGGGCATGGGAAGGTTATGGTGGGCTCAGGTGTGCCGAGCGTGGCTGTTATTACATCCTGCATTTGCATGGCGTCTGCCCTCCAAATCGTTCAGCACGCCTCCTGCACGCTCGCACGCTAATCTGCAATCTATCCTAGTAACGTGGGGATGGGGTCCTAAGCTGGGGGTCCCTGCTTTTTCTAAGTGGGGAGAATAAAGTCAGACATGGAGACATAGTATGACATAGTATTATAAGGAATGAAATTAGTGCAATCCCTCCTTGAAGCAGTGATTCTCAGCAGGGTGGGCCTCTATAAACTCAGGCTTTGGCATAACTGGTGCATGGAGTGGAAGAAATTAGGGCACCCCACAAAAATACGACAGGGGCATTGCAAAGCTTCCAGGCCACCACATGGGTGAGCCCCTTTGGGGCACAGTAGGCACGGGGGACAGCGGCTTCACATCATGGGACACAGGCACACCTCTGAAGGATGCCCTAGCTTACTGAGAGGATTTCTAAGAGCTGACGATATGCCCAGCTTTGACGACAGATCTAATTCACTCTCATGTAAAAAAAATTTAAGTGTTCCAATCCAAGATATACAATAAATAGATGCAATCATAAAATACACATAAAAAAGGAAAGTGATTAAAAAGTATAAATGAGAAAATTCAGACATTTTTGTTTATATTTTGCTTGTGTGGATGCAAAGAAGAGGTGCATTGTGGTCCCTGTATCCCCATGGACTTCTTGAACTTTGCATTTCGGCTCTGTTGCCTTGGTCTCTCCTCGTTTCACGATTCCCCGTTCCAGACCAAGGACTCTGACACGCTCAGCTGTTATTCCACAGCCAGCCCATCAGAGTCCTATGCCAAAGGCACTGTCGAAAGTCCAGGCTACCTCTTGTCCAGTGGGGCTGTGGTGACAGGAGACGGGGACCCCACACAGCATACACAGTATGTAAGATACGGGGACAGCATGTGGGGACGTGGATGGCTAGTTTTCCCTTACACGGAATTTGAGAGAGCAGGCTGGGAATATAGAACTTTTTAATTCACATTTTAAAGATTAAATTTTACTACTGAGAAAAAAAAACTACTGTATGTATTAAAACGGACATAAATTCAATATAGCAAGCTTTCAAAACAGCTATATTATCTTGAAAATAATTTCAGAAAATGACAGGCAGCAGTTGAAACGGGGGCAAAATAAGTGAAATGACACCATCTTTTCAGAAGTGTAGCTCTCTTTGCCTAAGCGCTGTATTAAGAAAATGTCTTCTCCTATTACTGTGTCTACCTTTTCAATTACTTAACAAGAAGTATCTTCATGGCTATACCAGAAAATGGAAAAGCACAAACGAATCACTTGGCATGCCAGGGGATCTCGTGTAGTCATAACTCACCTCCTGCTCCCATTAGAAGAAAAAAAGAGCTGAGACTGGGTGATGTCCACAAAGTCAGATGCACTTTGTGGGGCAAGGATGTTTGTTGAAAAGGGCTTTGGCCAAAGTAATAAAATTCTAACCTGACCCAATAAGGCTACTCATGGGCAGGAATCTGCAGAGAAACATGGGACCAGTGATCCACAGAAGAGCTCGTTTTTGGCCTCATGCTCCAAGGTGCTGAGAGCAGGTCCCCTGACCTGCACCTTTGTTCCCCTCGTCATCTCCTCACAAAGGCCTTTCTGCCCTTGCCTCTCTTAGTCCTTGAATCTTTGAGCCTCCAAACCACCCTTGGGTACCAGCTGGCTCCAACTCCCTACAGTACCTAAGACACACCCATGACATCAGTCACACCAGTAGAATTGGTGACCGAGGCTCCCTTGTTAACATAAAAATGCTAATGTGGAAACTAAATGAGAAAAAGAGATGAAATGCTTAATACTCAAAGGGGATTCATTCACAAATTCCTATTTTCTCATTCATATTCTTGAGTCATTATATGGAATAAATCACAACCACTTTCCCATTCCTCAGTCCCCTGAGGGGTGTTTCTCCATCACAGGACCCTCCTTCCTTTCAGCTTTTTCTTCATTACCATCCTTGGGGGGTTATGGCAAAGGGAGAGGAAGCTAATACAACTCCTTTGTTCCCCAATTACCTTCCCGTTCTATCTAGTGATGGAGCTCCTGTCCTGTCCTTCCTTCTGCACCAGGGCAGACATTACTAGTCAGTCCCAGAACTCTCTGAGCTGGGATATGCTGTCCCAGTACCTGTCATCACAGTGCTGCAGGCCTCAGGGACAAGTAAACAGAAGTAACTCTCAAGACAAAACCTATTTGTCATCTCCCGTCAATAACAGTTCTGCCACATCCAGAGAATATTGACTCTCCACAGGCTCTTTTGAGACATTCTTTATCTAAATGTATTTTTTCTTGGAAAGGTCAAGAAGATAAAAAGAAGATTATGCATATCGCTCAGGCTGCTACTTTAGGAAACATACTTGGAGCAAAAAGCAATGGGCATGTACCTCTAAGGCACATGTCAAGTCATTAAAGACTGTCAAGGGGGTGAAAAGCACTAGTGTACTTTGCTAAATCCCATTACTTCTATCTTCCATTCTCATTCCTGCAGCTCCAGTCATATTTCTGTGTCCAGCAGGGTGGGGATAAAAGCTAGGGAGGAACCTGACCAAGCAGCGAAGTCAGAGATGGAATTGTGTAAGAAAGTATAGATGGTTCATCACTATAATCTAGGAAACTTAATTTGTGAGGCAGACAGAGATTGTCTCCAATGCCTCCCACTTCTCCCCTACCCATTAGAATCCATTCCAGGTATCCTGTGTCCCTCTGACTGGACCCCAGATCCTTTCCAAGTTATTGCATGTGTTTAATGACTACTATATAGGAAACACTAGTTGTGAAGCACTGTGGGGTAATTTGCAGCGAACTTGCAACCTTGCGGCAGAGGTGAGATATGCAAGACTGTCTATAATTGAGGGCCCAGGGGAGCTGCCCAGGGATGAGCTTCTGGGAGTCCAGGGAGGGAAGACTTTGTGGTGACTAGAGACTAGGGCAGCAGTGAAAGGGACAAGAAGTGGTGGTGTTTATACTGAGCACTTAAGGGTTGAAAGTTGAGATCTCAGCATCAGTTCTGCCACAAACAAACAACTGATAAGATTTCTCTGGGTTTTTTCATCTGTAAAATGAGGGAGATAAACTAGATCAGGAGCCAGTATGCCCTGAGGGCCAAATCCAGCCCAAAGCCTATTACTATGAATAAAGTTTTATTGAAACACGGCATGTTCACTCACTTATTTAAGTTTGCTCTCACACTACCAAGACAGAGTACTTGTGACAGTAACTTTATGTCCCACAAAGCCTAAAACATTTACTGTCTGGCCTTTACAGAAAAAACAAAACAAAAAACGTGACATCCCCTGCACTGTCTCACAGATCCCAAGTTCAAATGCCTACAGAGATCAGACAAGTAACATACATCACTGAAGTAGGAGGGGTATGAGGAAAATCACTTGGATCCTCTTGGTCTAGTTTACATCTTCCCAATTTTGATAGAAATGTGGGTAGAAAAGGCTATTTCTCCATTAGAAGAAAAGTACAATGAAGAATACAGCTGGCCTGCAGGCTCTAAAAGGGACCTGGGGTAGTTGGGGATCCATATTTTCAAGAGAAACTGGAAATATAATTTTATGTGACATCTCTGCATTTAAAAATATAAATTTTCAGCGTAGAAATCAATAAACTGTCCGCAGGCCACTGGGGCCTTGTGGTCAACACTTTCTGACCTCTGGGTTAACTCTTGGCTGCTTGGCTGGGTTTATTATCAGTAGATTTTCTAGAGAAAAGCCTCCAGAAGATAGCAGGATGAAGGCTCCTGAATGGCAGACTGTAAGGAGGTCTAGGAGCAAAGTGTGGGAGCTCAAAGACGTTCCAGGGTGAGGGAGGCAAGGGCGCCATCTCAGGCCACCTCCCACTGCCAGATGGAAGCAAAGGGAAGTCTCCTTGAAGTCAATTTCATACTGGCATCACCTGACAGTTTGAGGAAAGGGGAAGTTCCCTGTGGGATGACCACAGGTCCCCATTTGCTTGAAGCCGAGCCATTTCCTTGGTCACAAAATGTGCAATGCTCAAATTGGGACAGACTTGGGAAAGTATCAGGAAGGGCCTCCTGGTGTCCAGATACAAGATGACAAAGAGTCTTTACCCCATTCTATTTTGATGTAAAACTTCCTGTCCAGATTTCCAGGGAGAGGAAGAGCCTGCTCTGCTTTGTTCCAGATGCATTTTAACCATGAACTTCCAGCTGTGAAACTTCTTCCCAAAAAACTATACTGACAGAATGGCAGGGATGCAAGAGCTTGGCTGCCCAGGGAGGGGCCGCTGTTGGGTAAGGGCAGTCTGGTGCAGTAGGCAAGCTTGTGGCTGCTGACCCTAGGAGCGGCTTCCTGGAGGGAGTGCTGGTATTTCACTGAATATTCATAATAACTCTTAGAGAGTACTGTTTCCACCCCATGCTGCAAGTGAGGCAGCTGTAGAGGTTGAGAAACTTGACCTCAGTCAAACAGCTGTGAGGTGTGGGAGCCAGAACGTACATAGAGGGTCAGTCATCTCACCTTCCATGCCTGCATTACAACTCACCTCCCCCAACCCTGCAGTCCTCACCCCTCTGTCCTCTTGGGGGCTCTGGCCCCATGCACTGATGCCCACCTCCTGGGAATTAAATGAGCTGCCTCAGACAAGATACTTCAACTACCAGAAAGGAGCCAGGAGCCTGAAGGGAATTCAGAGGAGAGTTGCATGAATAATTAAGGGCCAAGAAGGATTGATCCATCAGGAAAGAGCAGAAGAATTCGATATATATATAGTTTGGCCATGCGGAGACATAGGGAGGAGGAGCAGGAGGAAACACAGACACAGGGAGGAGGCGGCTGGGACCAGGGAGGCAGAAGAGAACAAAGTCAGCGCAGAAGTCCAGGAAACAAAGCTAAGAGCTGGATGCAAGGAGGAGGAGGGGCTCCTCCTGAAGGGGAAAGCTGAACAGTGACCTCTCCAGGAACAACACATACCCAACAATCCAAAGAGGAACTCAGTCTAGGCACCCTACATCCACGCACAGAAGTCCAATAACTCTGTTTGCCCTTTTCCCAAGTGGAATGCATTTCCTTAGCCAAGTATTAAATCCAAGATCCTTGCCATGTCCCTCCAGCCTCCTCCAGGTCTCTCATATATGGCATAGAACTACTTCATTCTGTGTAGACTCAATTCTCTATTACCTGTGACAGAGCAGACATGGAGGTGTGGTGGGCTAACATGAGCTTGCCAGAACCTGCACCAAGAATTGTATAAACTTCCCATTCTTTGTTCACTTGCCCAAGATCACAAGAGCAATTAGCCAGTCTGCAAGTACGTGTTTTTATTTGGGCCCCACTCTATACTTGTTTCTCAAGGTTAATTTTGCAAGCCAAGCACTAGACTAAAAGCCAGTCAAGGCAGGCTTGCTCCTTGTCCCCCAAGTAGGTGGACGTTAACGCAATACCTGCACAGGCCAATGATGCAAAATGGTGTGAGATGCTATGAAGGCAAAGAATGTTAACATTTATGATGCTGTAACACAAGAGGATGTTTCCACTGATGGACACAGAAGAGCTTCCCTGAGGAAAGGAAGGTGAAACTGAGGCCTGAATGCTAAGTAGGTGGTGAGGTGCTGTGCAAGGGAAAATGAACACTACCCAAAGCGAGGTCTCTTTCCTTTAGGTGATCTTTAAGCCCCTGGAACATCGTGTTGATAAGAGTTGATCTTTGTTTGCCTGAGGGTTTGGGCCACTGAACAGTCGCTAGATGGGAACTGTGGGCCCTGGTGTACTAACTAGTTCACCAACCTCCAAAAGGTTTGGAGACTAAAGGTCAGCCCCATGGGAAACATGTGACCAAGCCCCCAATAAAAACTCTGGACACCAAAGGCTCAGGTGAGACTCCCTTGTTGGCGATAGTCTGTGCATTCTGTCACTCATCAGTATCAGGGAAATAACACTCTCCTGACTCCTCAGAGATGACAATGGGGGCTTTGCATTTGGTATTTTTGGAGACTCTACCCTGTGTGCTTGTTCCCTTAGCTCATGTTAATCCTTATCTATTCCCTGTAATAAACTGTATTTAAGTGAGTTTTATGAGTCCTTTGATAAAATTACTGAATCTAAGGGTAGTTTGGGGAAACTCCACCCCCCAAACTTGCAACTGGTGTCAGAAGTGGGATGGTCTCCAGTGGGGATTATCCCTGGAAACTCTCACATGTGCTGAAGGGAGAAAAGCCTTCTAGACAAAGGGCAGAGTGTGAGACAGATGCTTTCTATTTTAGTTTTAGCATTTCTCCAGTTCTCTCTCAGTAGCAATAATTGTTTTCTGAATATACCCCAAGGTTCACTCATTTATTCAATTGACTGCATATTGACTGTTGTAAAAAACCATCCAGCAGCAGCAGCAGCATCTAATCATTCCTATTTTTTTTTCCTTCTACATGACCTTTTTTCGATTATCTCTAAGCCTATAAATAAAACTGTACTTTATGCATCATTGTTTTTTTCTAGAAGAAAACAAGTTTTCCCATATAATGGCAAGTTTCGCAAATGCTAAATTCACAAAGGATCAGAAAAGATTTATAAACAGTAAAATCTGATAACACAGTTCAGGAAGAAGAAATCGAGCCGGTGATATTCCAAAAGGTGACTAAAGGGTGGGAGGTATAGCCTGGAATGGTCACAGGTTGGAGGGGTGCAGTGAGCAGCAGAAAGCGGAAAGTGGCCCCGAGAAGACAAGTGGAAAATGCTTGAGAGAGGAGAGTCATTTAATCCTAGCAAAGAGAACTCTAAATCCATCATCTTGAGGTCCAAAGCGATGGAACAGGGCTCATCAAAATGGAAAGGTTTGGTTTTTAGATAGTGCATGAGACGTCCCTATCCTTAAGCCCCTTCATCAATTTCTCGAGGTCTCTAGTCCTGTCCTTAAATTTTAGATTTACTCTAGAATCCCTTTCTCTACCCTTGAGGCCAATTCTAGGACAATGAAAAATCTTGACTACTAGAAGTTGAATTAGCTCGCTTGAGGAAAAAAATAATACAAGTTGTAACTGTTAAGAATTAAACTTTATGTTTTACAGTGTCAAGCTGAATTTGGCAAAGGAGCTCACAGTAAACCCTGATGGCTCCACATGATGTATTGACTAAAGTTGTCTCACTTTGTATTAGAGGAACTTTGCTCAAAAATAGCATCAAGGTTAAGATCACAGGCTCTAGAGTCAGACCCTAGATTCCAACTCTGCCAAGAACCAGCTGTGACCTTGAGTGAATTACTGAACTTTTCCTTGCAGCACACAATGGAGGTGATGACAGCACCTGCCTTATAGATTTGAATCAGTCAACATGTAGACTTCTTAGAACGGCACCTAGCATATAATCATGGCACAGAAGATATTAGTATTATTGTTATGACACTGATGGAGACTGGAGGGCTAAAGACACCATCTTCTATTCAGTTAGAAGCTGAAGTCACTGTATCATCCAATTATAGTACAACAGTTTAAATTCTAACTCTAGAGGTTGTTAAATTAGGATATCTCATCTGGTGGGCAATGACTGAATAACTGTGAATGCTGACTGCTGGTGGGCAGGTGGTCACCGGCTAGGACAGTGTCCATAGGGACAGGACTTGGTAAGGTGTAAAGTCTATGTCAGGCATCAGGTCTGGACAGGGGGACTCTCCAAAGCAGTGCTTGACAGCAGGGACATTGAGAAAAATGACTCTGACCATGGAGGAAGAGGTGGGAAGCCAGACATTGGAAAGAAGGATGGCCCAGGCAGGAATCCTCGTCTGCAAACAGGGCCAACCCAAGGTGCCAAAACTTGCCCTACAGCAGTGGATCCCAGTCTTAGCCACACAACAGAATCCACCAGAGAGCCTTCTAGAAAGGTTAACAAAGGGACAACCCAGTTCGAATTTGAGAAATTCCACTGGCCATTTTTTAAATGCTTCCTCCAGCTCCTTATTGCCAGGAGTCTACTATGCAGCTGAGGTTGGGAATCACAGCTCTGTCGTCCACCTGACCACCTCTCAGATTCCAGCATGCACAGGAATCACCAGGGATTATTGCTCAAGCGCAGGTTCTGGTTCAGTCAGTCAGGGTGAGATCCCAGTCTGCATTTCCAACCTTGGTGCTGTGGTTGCTGCCGGTCAGCAGACCACGGAAGCTGGGGCTTGGCAGCACAGTCAGAGAAGCAGGTGCTAAATGAATGGAACTTGCCTACCGGTCCCCAGATTGGGTAATGTGCCTCAATCCTCACGAAGGATGAAGCACTAAAATCCATGGCACCCTCGGGAGGTCAGGACTCAGGAACAGGCAGGAAGCTATGCATACAGGTAGGTGGGGAATTCAGCTGTGCAGCGCCAAGGCAGCAGAGATGGGCAGCATCTGTGGTTGGGAGGAAAGGATCTAAGACTTTCCTCCCAAAGGAGGAAAGAGGCAGAAGAGGCAGGGAGTCGGGTGTGCGGAGGCAGCAGCGGTTATCCCCTTCCCCATTCGCCTTTCCTCCTGGCCCCTGCAACCATCACTCTGGCTTCTCCTTCTGTGATTTTTATTATTCTAATGCCTCACCTAAATAGAACCATACCTCTCACCTAAGCAGAGCCATACAGTGCTTGTCCTTCTGTATCTGGCCCATTGTACTTAGCATGGCGTCATCGAGATCAATCCATGATGAAGAGATGCTAGAATGTTCTATGTTTTTATTGTTGGATAATATTCCACTGGCTGTGTATCTCGTTTATCTGTTCTATTCATCCGCGGATGGAGACTTGGGCTGCTTCCACCTTTTGGCTGCTGTGAATGCTGCTGCTATGAACATGGGAATAAAAGTCGCTCTCCAAGACCCTGCTTTTTAATTCCCCTGGGTGTAGACCCAGTGGAATTGTTGGATTGTATCGTCATTCTATTTTAAACTTTCTGAGGAGCTGCCATCCTGTTTTCCATAGCGGCTGCATCATTTTACCTTCCCACCAACCACGCACAAGGGTTCCAGCTTCCCATCCTCGCCAAAACTTGCTGTTTTCTGTGATTTATTTCATTTATTTATTGCCATCCTCGTGGGTGGGAGGTGGTATCTCATTTTGGTTTGGACATGTGTTTCCCTAATGATCAGTGATGCTGAGACAAGTAGTTAGGTTTTTAAAAATGGAGAAATCTCACTCTCGGCATTTATAGGCAACATCTCACGATTTACTATATCTTCTGTGTTACCTACTAGACCCATCGTGAATGTTAGTCTTAGTTTCCAGCTAGGTCAAAGAATTTTTTGTTATTGTTTTTGTGAGACAGAGTCTCACTTTGTTACCCTCAGTAGAGTGCTGTGGTGTCATAGCTCATAGCAACCTCAAACTCTTAGACTTGAGCAGTCCTCTTGCCTCAGCCTCCGAGTAGCTGGGACTCCAGGCACCTGCCACAATGCCTGGCTTGTTTTATTATGTTTAGTAGAGACCAGGTCTTGCTCTCGCTCAGGCTGGTATTGAACTACTGAGCTCAAGCAATCCACCTGCCTCAGCCTCCCACAGTGCTAGGATTATAGGCCTGAGCCACTACACTCAGCCTGCAGAATTCTGAATCAACCATTTCTTCCCCTGTGGCCTGGGAGCAAGTGGTGTCTGGCCAAGCCCACAGTGACCACTGTGTCCATTGATACTGCAGTAGGGACTGCCTATGTCCCACCAGGTCTCCTCCCCCATCATGCTGCCTTTTTTTTTTTTTTTTTTTGAGACAGAACCTCAAGCTATCACCCTGGGTAGAGGGCTGTGGCATCACAGCTCACAGCAACCTCCAACTCCTGGGCGCAAGCAATTCTCTTGCCTCTGCCTCCCAAGTAGCTGGGACTACACTACAGGCACCCACTGGAACGCCCGGCTATTTATTTATTTTTTTTGGTTGCAGCTGTCATTGTTGTTTGGTGGGCATAGGCTGGATTCAAGCCCACCAGCTTAGGTGCATGTGGCTGGCGCCTTAGCCGCGTGAGCCACAGGTGCTGAGCCATCGCGTTGCTTCTTAAGAGCTGACAGCCCCAGGGCTGTTTGCCAGACAGTGGGAGACTCTTCTCTCCCCACAGAGCATGTTATAAGCTCCAAATCAGAGGCAACAGAGAATGAATGGCCCCAGAGTCCACTCAACCAACAGCAACGGGAAACTGATGGATGAACATCCCAGCTGCCCCTCCCTGGAGTTGGGATAGCTCCGACTATATTCTACACTGCCTCACTTCCCAACTTCCCAGCAAGTGCTTATTGAGGAGGTGATCCCAGCAGACAACATGCCCTGGAATCCTTGCTTTAGGGTCTGCTTCTAGGAAAACCCAAGTCAATCCAGATAATGCGCTTCTTTCAACTACAAATACTCATGGTCAACACCGTGCCTGGTCTTGGTCAGTATGAAAAAAAATAATTAGTGAAAAAAAAGAAAAACAGAGCTGTACAAATACCCTGGGAAGCCTGTGCTTTTCCCCCTAGGCTATCTACCAGGTTGTATTATTAGCATTTCCCTAAAAGATGCTTGTGCCTGAGGGCGATTCCTGTGAGTCACACACTCTCCACTAGTTACAAAATATTTCTAGGTAGCCTAGCATTCACAGGACATTGCCGGAGAATAGCAAAGGAATTTATATACGTAAGTAATAATGGTTTGGACCCTCTCTTGTCAAAAATCCTTGGGTCCCCAGTACAACAATGCAACATAGATTAGAATCCACATATCTTTCATGCCAAGGAAGCGTCTTTGAATCGCTTAGTGCTAGGAATAAGGAAACCCACTTGCTAATGACGGCCAGGCTGACGGCCAGGCTGTCAGCCAGATGTTGTCTCTGCGGGGCTCCCTTTGGTGGGGAGCTTCACCTTGGTAAAAACCTGCTCTTGACGGCTCTATCCAAAGTGACATTGTGGAAGGCAACTGGTGAGCGAGAAACACAAAAGCTTCTCCTGTAGGGAATTATAGACATGTTTCAAGGCGGTAGAGTGAAAATTACTAGTGGCCAAGTTCAAAATGATAAAGAAAATAAGGAGTAAGGACCTATCTTTTCAAAACAGAGCTGTCCTCCTGGGAAAGTAAAAGTTTACCCAAGAGAAGCCCTGGACTGTTAATAGGAGCCAGAAACAGGAACCAGTTAATGCTCCTAACACAGCGAACAGCTGAGCAAACTGAGATGACACCAGGATCTTTCCAAAGCTCCGCTTCAAGGTCATGGACACTATAATAACAGGCTCCCACTAACTCTGAATTTTAAGTACATGGTCGACAGAGGCCCTGGCTACCAGGCTTTTGTTCATTTTCTCCAATGGAAAAAAGTGAAGGGAGTCTGTGGTGGTATTTTAAGTCCTCAATTTCAACTTAGGCCCCTGTGAGGTGAACGACTAGTTTTTTAAAAAGGAAGAAAGATGGAGGTCGTAAGGACTCAGTAAACACTCAGCGGAGTCTCCTATGTTCAAGGGGTAGTGGTTAAAATTTTTACTGTAAATTTCTCCAGGGCTTGAAAAGGTCAAATGATGTCCAGTAGTCAAAAGCCATGATTTCGCTTTACACACCAAGAAGGCTGAGCCTAAAGCAATTCCTATGTGTGTGTACCGGGAGGAGGGAGGGCAGAGTGAGCACACGGGGAGCAAATTCAGGACCCTGTAAAGAAACACTGTTTAACTTCTCATAGGACCTCACGCCTACAACTAACATAGGCGAAGGGAACATGCAAAATATTTGTAAGGCAACCCTGTTGGGGAAAGGTAAATGCTTCTGCTATTCACAAATTTATAATTAGTAGGCATTGACACTGTTCATTCATTTTCTTTGATTCTTGTTTCCCACTTTCTCCGCTTCCCTTTGATAAACCCTTGGCTTTAATTGGTCACTAGAAATGAAATATGGGTTAGTAAAGCTACTAGTTTAGAACCAAGGATGAATCAGAGACAAGCACAGGGAACAGAAGCCGGACACCTCAGGGCAGGGGAGGGCTTAGGCAAGCAAGGACGATGTCCCCAGGAGCGAGCCAGGAAAACAGTGTGAGCCACGACACGTCCTACTTGTCCTGGCCTGCGGCTGTCACTAGCGACATTTACACTATGCTTTCAAAACCTTGAAGAGCCAATGCTATCCCTGTTTCCTTTCTCTTTAATTCCACACCTTCCAGAGCCAGAACTCCAAGGCTGAGCTTTCTCCCTCCTGTGGGGACACCTGCTCCGTGTGGTCCGCTAACTGCAGGAGGAAATCCAAGGAAAAGGGACAAAAGAGGCCCCTTCCCCAGGTGACAACTTGGGTGCTACGAATAGTCTGAGTCCACTGAGGGCCTTTCAGAAACACAAAGAGACTGGGAAACCCCCATAGACAGTTCTCGTCCAGTGACATTTATTTGCCTTTCTTCTTTTTTTTTTTTATTGAATGGTAACTATGTCATTAATGCACTTCTGGGGTACAGTGTGGGGTTTTCACAGTATTTCAATCTGAAATACTTCCATCAAATTATTTGCCTTTCCAAGTATCTCCTCTCAGAAGATAGTTTCAGTGGAGCCTTAAGTTACAGACACACACACTGGCAAGGAAAGAGGTTTGTCTTCATCCTGAAAATGACTCCAGTCTCGGGGTCTGAGGTCTTCACAGGGGTCCTCACTGCAGCTTCTCCCTGCTTTTCCCCTCCCCTCCCCCGCTTCCTTCCATTTATTATGAAACATATTGTTGAAAGCTGGTGGCAAAACCGGCGAGACAAAGATTCTAAGGTGTACTAGACAGTTTCTTATTGAATTAACAGCTTTTTTTTGTGTGCAGTTTTTGGCCAGGGTTGGGTTTGAACCCGCCACCTTCCAGCATACGGGGCCGGCACCCTACTACCCTACTTCTTTGAGCCACAGGTGCCGCCCAGAATCAACAGCTTTTGACACACACAATAAAGGGAAAATACTGATTTTCAGGGCTCTGAAGCTCAGTCTTTCAAACAAAGGAGAACCTATTCAGTCAGGTTTCCAGTCTAACCCTTCAGTTACAGTGAAACGAAGCCAGTTTTGAAGAGCATCTCAACCCCTCTGCATGACCAAATTGCACTATTGATAGATACCAACGATAGACTCAAAGCTTCTCATCCAAATCCCTGTAATTGGTCTTGAATGACACTCTTTTAAAGGACTTTGGGAAATGAAGGGAGACAAATGTGACCATGAGAACTAGCACAAAAAAATTTACATCAGGCCTTTGTTTCATTTTCCCTGGCATAGATACCGACTCCCAATGTATTATTATTTTCTTTTTCCTTGAGCAAAGCAGCGAGAGTGAGAACGGCAGTCTGAATTTTTCTTGTTCTGTTACCATAATTAGAAAAATTGACTAAAATTATGCAGGAGCAGATTGTGGGGGGAAATACAGGCTGCTTTCAGAGGGGAGAGCTAACTCTAAAAAAAAAAAGAAAAATTGCCCTCCCCCCGCCCCGGCCCCACACATATGTCTTTTATCTCTGGAGTAGTTACTATACCTCTTTGGGGTTTATTTTCAGGTTTAAAGACCAGAGATTTGTTCAAAAAGGTTCAAGCATTGAAGGGAAGCATGTTTTTAGGGAATAATATGTTGGCACACTGGGGTCTTCCTGACGGACACAGGCAAATGACCATCCTGTACTCACAGGATACTGATAAAACCAGGTTGGCACGGAAGAAACTGGTCAAATTGGTGTTAAATTAATTGAAAATATGATCTCTCAAATAGCCCATTGGTCAGTTATCCTAC
This sequence comes from Galago senegalensis, assembly GCA_963575145.1. Taxonomy (NCBI): domain Eukaryota; kingdom Metazoa; phylum Chordata; class Mammalia; order Primates; family Galagidae; genus Galago; species Galago senegalensis. The sequence continues at coordinate 160,110 of CAUYTI010084837.1, forward strand.
AAGGCACTATCTGTGGGCCACAGTGAGTACGGAGAACCACCATGAAAACCCATTCAGCACTTATGCGCACGCCCATGTATCTGAAGGATGGTAGTATCTTACCCCTGACCCCTGCCATTTCTTATAATGCTATCCCTGTTACCTTTCCTTAAAGGTAAAACAAAACAGCATTTGACACAAGTCTTGCTTCAAATCATAGGTCTCTTTCCTTAAAAACAAAACAGCATTTGACACAAGTCTTGCTTCAAATCATAGGTGGTTCATATGTGACAATGTTAGGGGACAGAGAATTTCTCAGCATGTGGTCCCTGAGGCACCAACTCACAGAATTTAAATGGTTTTTTAAAACTCACACATATATGGAGCTACCTCAGACCCAGAGAATTAGACTCTCAGGGCTGAAGGCCCTAAAATTTGGATTTTTTTTTTTTTTTGAGACAGTCTCCCTCTGTCACCCCAAGTAGAGTGCTGTGGCATCACTGAAGCTCACAGCAACCTCAAACTCTTAGCCTTGAGCAATCCTTTTGCCTCAGCCTCCCAAGTGGCTGGGACTACAGGTGCCCACCACAACACCTGGCTAGTTTTTCTATTTTTAGTAGAGACAGGGTATCGCTTATGTTCAGGCTTGTCTTCAACTCCTGAACTTGCCTTGGCCTCCTATAGTGCTAGGGTTATGGATTGGAGCCACACACAGCTGGCCTTGAAACTCAGATTTTAAAACTGACTCCCAAGATGGTTCTTAGGTCACCCAAGTTCTGAGAAGCACCAGTGGAGCCCACGTCCACTCCCTATCAAGCTGGCATTTGAAACTCCACCCCCACCACACCCCTCTCCTAGCTCAGGCTCTAATGGTGACTATTAATTTTACCACTCTGGTTTCTGACGCTCCCTGAACTCCTGTCATCATATCCTAACCAGTAAGCCCACCAGCATTTATTTCCTTTTCCCCAAAAAAGCCCTGGCACCAGATAACTCTCTGCTCGGGAATGTGCAGTGAACCCTTGTATGTTTCCTGTTCCAAAGTGAATTTCTCAAATTCAAAGACTGAAAGAAGATGCCTTGTGGTCTGATTTCCTCCCCCATGACCTGTACCCACTTGCTCTGTGCAGGGGAGTTGCTCTCTCAGCCCGTCTCCCCCAACCCTGCAAACCACACTTTAATGGGTCCTCAAAGTCTACCACCTTGGGTGTCGCCCTGGCTCCATAGCCAGCTGGGACCTGTTTCCCCTCTGAAGTTCCACAGCATGCTCCTTAGCCCTCTCCTGGGCTCTCACCGTATTTGGTTTTGTCATCCCTCTTGTTATGCGCTTGACTCTTCAGTTACTGGGCTTCAACTTTCTCCCCCAAATCACTCCCTGAATGAGGTGCTAACCTGGTCAGTGCTTCACTTTTGCCAGCACACAGCATGGGGAATCCAGCACAGCAGACCCTCTGTGAGTACCTACTGTCTGGTCTCACAGACACCAAGGCTGTGGTGGCCCCCAGCTTGGAAGCCTCTCTTGTGCTCCACCCACCCCCCATCTTGTCTATTTCCACAAGTGCACCCCCAGCACAGCCTAGTGTGGCCCTATACCGGGGATTCACCAAGAGCCCCCCACCTGTCTCCCCAACATCCACCTCCTTTTTCCTCACTTCCCCACTATCTAGTTGAAGAAATGCTTCTTGAACATCTCTCCACATCCTGGAAAACAGCTATCCTGACTGCTGCAGGCTCAATAGATAAATTCCCAAAGCCTTGAACACAGCAGGACACGTAGAAGGTTCCAATGCCAATTCAAATAGCTAAGTAAGAGCTCAGATGAGACCATTTTGGTTCTACCCAACCCTGTTAGGTACACTAAGCATCATCTTTCCCCCAGTGGCCTTTCTGGCATAGCCCACTTTTATTATGTCTTACACCGTTCCAGCCATGCCTGGCCTTCTCCTATGTGGCTCCCTACACCCACCCAAAGCTGCTTCAGCCAATCACTCTCTCCCTGGTCTGTTCATTGTCAGACACCCTCCAGCCCAACCCTCATCAATTCTATTTGCTTGTGGCAGCCACAAAACCCAAGCCAATACCCATCTGTCTCCTAGGCAGGCCCGACGGCTCCTGCCCAAAGCAATCTCTTCCTTCCTTTTATTTCCAAGCATGATAGTCAAGTTATACAGCTGAACACTTAAACATTTTGCCTTCATCCTTTAAGTTCTATACAGTATGTCCATTTCCCAGCCTAGATGGTCATTGAAGGTAGGGCCCATGTCTTATGGTTTTTCTTGTATGGAACTCCCCGGTATTAAACCATTATCAAAATTAAATCCCAATCCCAGATATCTGCTTAGGAAAATGTGCTATATAGTTTCTTTGTGCTTGAGGTTAAAATTAATTTGATATTTGAAAAGTATCACAAACCATTTTCTCAGTGAAAGTAAGACAGGAGGGGGAGCATTCTGAGGGAGGGAATGAAATCTGGGTATAATTTGGGATATAAAATTAAAAGGCCATCTGCCTTTGAGATGCGGCAGATGCGTAATTGATATTCACTGCTCATTTGCCACTTGAATTTTGCAGACATTTAATGCCGTAATTGTTTATACAGTAAGATTCTAAACACCCTTTGGAGAACAGCTCACTCTTCACATACTTCCTACTGGCCCAGAAGAATTGGTTCTCACTTTCCTAGAGCGTCGAAAACAGAATTTTAACAAAACAAATTTGCATCGCGGTCTTTCGAAGAGAGTAATTGAACAGTATCTATAAGAATTGAAAAGGCTACGCCCTTGATCCAACATTATCTATTTAAGAATCCATCCTACAGTATCCACGAGCCGTCTGCACAAAGATGTAAACACACAAACGCTCCCCACAGGATTGCTTGTAATTACATAAATGTTGAAAATCACTGACATGTTCATCAACAAGGGGTTTATTAAATAAATTGAGTCATTTAGAGAATACTTGCAAGCCTTTAAAAAGAAAAGGGTGACACTATAGGAACAGACAAGGACTTTGCATGTGCACAGAGAATTTTCTAGAAGGATACACAAGAAAATAAATAATTGAAAACCCCGGTTGCTAGGCAAACCTGTTTTCATTGTATATCCCATTGCATTTTTAATTTTCTTTACCATGTCCAACTATTCATTTTCAAAAGCTAACAAAATTAATTTGCAAAATAAATAGTATTAGTGGTTGAAAATATTTGGATCTGAGTCCAGGTACAGTGGCTCATCCCTGTAATCCTCAGAAGGCCAAGGCAGGTGGATTACCTGAGTTTAGGAGTTTGAGACCAGCCTGAGCAAAAGTGAGACCCCTGCCTGTACTAAAAATAGAAAATTTAGCTGGACAAGGCAGGCACCTGTATTCCCAGCTGCTTGGGAGGCTGAGGCAGGAGGATCACTTGAGCCCATGAGTTTGAGGTTGCTGCAAACAACACCTTGACATTCTACTCTGGTGACATAATGAGACTCGGTCTTGAAAACAGAAAACAAGAAAAAAAGACAAGATTTGGATCCAAGATTGGAATGGCTAAGTATCTACACTATAAGTTTCCAAAACATCTTCACCATATTGTCTACCTAATTATCACTGAAATTATAATAGTAATTATAAGATGCAATGTCTTTTGTTTCTTTTTTCTTTTTCTTCCTCTTTTCTTTTAGCTCATCAGATTCTAACTATTTTGTTAACTGTCATTCTTCCAGCTTGGACAATGGTTTGACTGGTGTCCACATCAGGATCAGAGATGAAATAGGTTAAGGTTTTATGCAATAGAGCTCTTCTATGTAGACTATGTTTATAGAATGATGGCTGTATTTTAAATATTTTGATGTCTCCTTTGGAAACTCACTTACCAAATAAAAGAAGGCACTTGCCACAGATCTTTTTTCACAGTTATCTGTAGAAAATCATTCTGGTCATCTACACAGCTGTCATTAATCTGCACCTTCCACCCTACTGGAAGACACTAAAAATGTCAGCTAATCTCTTCCTCAGCTCCCAGGATAGCTGCAGTAGCCCTATCCATTGTTCAGAGTTCTTAGTTGCAGACAACAAAACCCACTCTAATTAGTTTAAACAAGAAGATTTATTACTAAGGATCAGACAGTTTCAGAACATACAGGGAAACCAAATAACAAAGCATATTTCCCACAGAACCAAGAGAAATGTCCAACCACATCTCAGGACTATTACAGCAGGACTATTGTCACTGAGCCACCACCTCTGATACTAGAGATCAGACATTGCCACTTCCACAAGAGCTACTAACATTTTTAGAAGAAAATCTAATCTGCAACTGCTACTTCAAGTGGCTCACCTCATCTGGCGCTAGTGAGCTTACATGGGGGAATCCAGGTCATGTGCAGAACCCTAGCTGCAAGAGAGGCTGGGAAATGCATATTTTAGATCCCCGGCCTCTCTAGTTCAGGACAGCTTTCTGGAGAGGGGCTATGAGTGGGGTCTGAGTGTGGTAACCCATCATATAAATGGCCCTGTTTGGGCCAGTGAAAAATAAAGGACAATGTTTCAGAGAACTTCTGGAAGTGATTTACCACCTTGATAAAAATAAAGAGCCGTAAGAAAAGTTCTCTTTACTCTTCCTCTAATTTCTGATTTTGTATACAGATGCAAGAGACATGATGCTAGAAGTTGCTACAGCCTTCTTGGAGCCATGAGGCAAAACATGGCCAATATTCTCCTCTTCTCAGACATGTCATCTTTCAATCTCTCTGAACCCCTTTCTTGAATCTATGTAATTTCTCCTTCTCTAAAATCTCTCCTTCATTTCCTCCTTCTCTTCAGGACACCATCCTACATCTTTCCTCCCACCTCTTGGAAAGTCTTTTCATTGTTTACTCACATACCTTCTATTTCCTCTTCATTCACTTGCAATCTGGCTCTTGTTGATCACACTCATTAAGCACCTCACCATAAGGTCACCGTGGCCATCTGATTGGCAAACCAGTAGAGTGCCGTGGCTTCACAGCTCACAGCAACCTCCAACTCCTGGGCTCAAGCGAGTCTCCTGCCTCCGCCTCCCAAGTAGCTGGGACCACAGGCGCCCGCCACAATGCCTGGCCATTTTTTGGTTGCAGCCATCATTGTTG